>JBBPTU010000354.1:0-26716 GCA_038094295.1 Tylopilus aff. beelii | reverse complement strand
GCCCCTGGGATACATCTTTCATGAAGAAAGATTGGAGCACAATTTTGGGAGTGTGCATGAAGACGATGACGAGGAACAGAGGAAAAAACGTGCATTACATCCTTATTATTATGAATTAACCCATCCTTCCTACCCCGATCACGTTTTTAAGCCACCAGCAAAACCAGTTCTTCCTATAGCTCTGGACGCACCCTCATCTGGAGGTTCGACAGCATTTCAAGCTTTGACAGTCATCTCGACTCCGAAAGCCTTCCTTTCTATGGCAAATACTATCTCATCAGAGACAGAACTTGCGGTTGATCTGGAACACCATTCATACAGGTCATATAGAGGATTTCTCGCTCTCATGCAGATATCGACCAGACAAGCAGACTTTATAATTGACTTATTGGTGCCAGAAATTAGGGAGGGGCTTAGACAAGCCAAGGTCAAGGGAGGAGATAGCCAAGAGGCACGCATGGCTAGTGATGCTGGCCAAATCATTGCAAGGGTCTTTGCGGATCCTTCCATTACCAAGGTACGCTCGATCCGGTTGTTCTTGTTCGACACTCATTCTAGATCTCGCTTTTAGATCTTCCACGGTGCAGAGTCAGATATTGTGTGGCTCCAGCAAGATTTCAATATCTTTGTTGTGGGTTTATTCGATACATATCACGCGTCCAAACTCTTGGGTACGTAACTACGCCTTACTTTGCAGTAATTCACCTTCATGGGTGTTACTAGGGTTCCCCAAACACAGCCTTGCTCACCTGTTGGAAACATACTGTGACTTTATTCCAGACAAGCGGTACCAGCTAGCTGATTGGAGGATTCGGTCAGCTTATTTGCGCCTTGACATGCTGTATCTTACTAATGGACTCTCCCACCTATTTTTTCCATCTGGATCTACATGGACAGACCATTACCTGCCGAAATGTTAACATATGCTCGCTCTGATACGCATTTCCTCATATACACTTATGACATGCTGCGCATCTCGCTCATCGAGCGGCCATCCATTGAATCAACTATTAATGATGAAACCAGTACCGTCACGAACACGCAACAGATACATCACGGACATGATCTCATCCGCGCAGTTTTGGATCGTTCGGCTCGTACTGCGCTTAGGTTGTACGAAACTGAGGTATACGACACAGGGGGTGGTACGGGTTCCAATGGGTGGGATACGCTTGCACGGAAGTGGAATAAGACGAGGCTTGTGGGTACAAACACGCTGATACAAGGAGCGGAGGTACAGCCATTACCAGCGGCGGTATACAAGGCTGTGCATCGATGGAGAGAAGCTATAGCCCGGGAGGAGGACGAAAGCACACGGTTCGTCTTCTTTGACTCGTTTCCTCCGTCTTCACTCAATAGGATTTCAGGTATGTGCTCCCGACCCACCACCTCTTCCTTTTAGCGGAACGCACCCCTACCACCATTCCGGATTTCCTTTCGTTGTTTGGCGGATCCGGAGGTGTCAATGGAAATGTTCCTCCTGTGTTAAAACGCCGGACAGGAGAACTGGTGAGCGTCATTAAGGAAGCAGTGGAAGCCACAAATGCCACATCAGCAAATACTCGGGATGGAAGTCCAATGGTGATCTCAGCGGCCATTAAGGAGTCAGGAGTGACGAGCCCCACAGCATCTCCACCAGCTGCAAAGCCGACTCACGAGTCACGGCTCTGGGCCCTTTCTCCCTCGTCAACGTCTATGCAAATAATTTCCAGTCCAAGTTCATCATTATTTGGTGTGGGAATGCGCGTAGAACATGCGCAAAAGGAAGAAATCGTAGTTCCGCCTTCGGTCGACGGAGAAAAAATCTACCTAGCTAGAAAGAGCGTGCTATTTGGAAGTGAGTCAGTTGAGGTGAGTTCTGTGGCTTTAAACGTGTAACCCTCGTTTCTGTTTCCGATTCGTGATTGGTGCCGTAGTCCGATTTGCTTCCTTCCACTCGCTTCTAGCAAGTTCTTCATTTCAACTAATCCACGCGGCGCTGATTTTGACGTGTCTGCACGATCTCGCTCGCACCGTTGCCCTTTGGCAAATACGGCCAGGTCGCTATTGGTTTCATCCGACCTGTGATGTCTTACATCGGTGCTTATGACTAATTTCCTCCCTATTAGAGTGCAGCTACTTCCTCATCTCGCATGACCAAACCCACTTTTACATCTGGTGAAGTATCGGGTGAAACCGCTGAACGCTTCAAAGACCTCGTGGAGAGAATCCACAAAACGCTAGTCATTGCACCGGTCGTATCCGTGCCATCAGCATCTATTCAGGTATGCCGTGGGTTCTTCATATCATTGCAAATATCCTCGTGTTAGTTTTTGGGGTGCTACTCAAACATGCTCTTTCCTCTTAACGCAGGGGCACGCTTCGAAGACATCAGTCTCAGGGGTTTCGGTGAATGCTGAGAAAGGATATAGTTCCATTCTAGCTGAAGTACCCGATATACCACCTGGTCCTGTGGGCCAAATTGAGATTCCATTCGTCCCTGCTCACAAACGCCAAACCTTGTTGAACTCACAGAATCATGAACCTACGGACGACACCATCGTTGTCGTCGGGCAGGCAGGGAGGAGGCAACGGAAACGAAAGCGCGACAAGGCTAGAATCTCCCAACCTGGAGCGCAATCAAGCGGTGCTGAAACGTCAGCTTATACCAATGATCGTGATCAGGAAGTGGAGGAATTCGATTATGCGAGCGTCCCGAATTTGTTGGATAATGAGAGCAAGAATGCCGATACGCGGGATGCTTACGAAGAGGAGAAGAGCAGAAAGAAGCAGAAACACGGGAAAGGTATGCATTTTCGCCATTTCACGACCAGCGTTCGTCGGACGTCGCGCCTTATTTTTTCCTGAGTTCGTCTTCAATCTGCCACGCGACAGTACCTGCTTTGGCATTACTTTCGGTGTCATTGGGGACAAAGTATCGATCAATCGATCCCCCTTTCTTCTATTCATGCCTGGACAAGCGACTGACTGAATATTATTCCAGGATCTGGGCTCTTCGAGTATGGCGACTTTCGGGCACCTCCAAGAGACCAACGAGAAGTTAGGAGCGGTAATAAAACTCACACGTTTAGATGAGATCATATATATACCCTTCTATCGAGAGACCAGACAAACCGTCTGACACAATTCTACGACTCTCGGACGCATACCAAATGTTCACACGGGTGAGGCAAGGGCTGGTATGTAAGAGGGCCTTCGTTTCTATTAGCTAAGGTGTTGAGCAGGATTTGCCATTCTGCTATTCGGAGCAGGAATGCTCGGAGTTGCAGCGTAGCGCACCTCCTGATATCGTCTGTCACAGATCTTACACGAAAGCAAAGGTAAGAGGCCGTGAGAGATGGCAGAAAGCAGACAAGGCAGATCTACCTCACTTGTGAAAGATGTTAACTCTCTAAACTAATTTCCGACAATGCAGACCATGAAGGCGTGTCCTAGGTTGGAATTCATGCCTCTGAGAAGCCTGTCGCAGTAACTTTCGTCAGTATGGTATGAACAAGCAGATGTCATAAGCACGACCATCGGGTACTCTAGGATGAGGCGAACGGCAGAGCAGAGCCAAGTCTGGCAGAGTATAAGACGGCACGAATAGCGACGGGTAGGCACAATACAAACACCCGTCCTTCCAGCTTTTTGAGTGCGCATCGTCTGCGCGACCTATTCCTCGGGCATGTCTATATCTGCGACAACGAACGAAACCTTACAGGCTAAATCCCCTGGACCCAATTTCTCCCAAATTTCCGCTACTGCCGAAGCAGGTCAGTTTCCCAAGGATGCCATTAAAGACGAATCCGTTCTGGACATCGAGCATGTTCCCGTGGACGACGACCCGCGCAAGTGGAGCTACCTAAGGAAGGCATGCGCCCATCTCGATAATCCTGATGCATGCACGACTGACGATAATTGTTCGATGACAGGCGGCAACACTATGGATCGTATCTGCAGCATGTTTGATTTCAACTCTGGCATCAAATATACAGAATCGTATGTCGAATTCTTCTAAAGACGGTCGATAAGATCGGATGAATAGTCCTGAATAGCCATGAATGCAATGATTGCGCACGACCTGCATGCTACAGACATCCAGATTAGCTGGGCGCTCGCGGCATTCATCATTGTGCAAGGAAGCTTTCCGCTCGTCTGGAGTGTGGCTAGCGAAATCAAAGGTCGAAAGGTCCGCGGTTCCTGCAATTGGTTGAGCTCAGACTCAAGAATAGAACAGCTGGTCTACGTTACAGCTACCACTATCTTCGTTCTAGCATCCATCATGGTAGCCAACGTTCAGAGGATTCACGTGTTTATCGGCATGCGTATCGTACAAGCTGTTGGGTTGGATTTTTTTTGTCTGTTCACAGGCCCCGAGCTGAGTGGTGCGGCTTGCAGATCTAGCGCGGTGATGGCGATTTCAGCCGCAACCCTAGTCGATATATACGAGACACACGAACGAGGGACGATGATGGGCATCTTCTACGCCGCACCGCTTCTTGGAACAGCCCTTGGACCAGTTGCTGGGGGTTGTCTTTCTCAAGCTTTCCGTTGGCCATCAGCGTTTTATCTTCTCGCTGCTTGCGGAGGTATTATCTTAGGAGCATTCGTGTTTTTATTCAAAGACACGTTCCGGTTCGGGCGAAGCTGGATCTACCGAGCTGCGCTGCGCAGGCAGACCGATAGTCTTGGCAACCTCGAGTCTACTCCAGACTTCACAGTCGCGGAGGGCAATGCCAGGACAGAGAAGCAAGAAAACAGCAAGAAAATAACACTAGGACCAAGTTCGATCGAGGACAGAACGGGTGTAATCAAGGCCGGGGCAGCATTGGACGATGTTAAACTTTCCTTCTCGGACATTAATCCATTTCTACCATTCTGGAAAATTATGCAGGGAAAAAACAACTTGGCGATCTTGCTAGCGAATGGTGAGTGATGTGAATAGTCTTGTACGGCTCGAGTACTGAACGCTTGTTCAGGGTTGGTGTTCGCGTTCATTTATTCTTTGTCGTACACATGCTCGAACACGCTAAGCATGCAATACAACTACGACGCGCAGTCTGTCGGGCTAGTCCTTCTCTCGCTCGGAGCTGGTAGGTGTCTTCTCGGATGACGAGCACGAATCTGAATATAGCAGGGAGCATGGGAGGGAGCGTGGTCGGCGGTCGTTGGTCAGACCACGTCGCAGCGAAGATGACAGGTGAGAACCGAGGGAAATGGTGTCCTGAAGTGGGTGTCCTTATTTCGAGAGCAAGGTGGAGTTATTCATAGGTCGGGATAGATGCGCTTGAAGTGCGCGATGCTCGCGATGGTCTGGTTGCCTCCAAGCGTCATCGGGTATGGATGGGCAGCAGAGAAACACGTTGACGTGGGCGTGATCTGCCTAATGTTGTTCTTGTGCGGTTTCTTTTCGATGTGAGTACCACGAGGTTGAAATTTGAAACCTAGTGCTTGCGTTGACACGTTGCAGCTGGATGTACTCGAGCACGCTGGCGTACGTAGTGGACGCAAACCCGGGCCGGTCATGCAGTGCGGTCGCAGCAAATTGTTGGCTCCGTGGTACGCTGGCCTTCGTGGCAACGATGGTCGCGGTTCCGCTGCAGGACGCGGTCGGAGATGGGTGGTTGTACACTGGGTTTGCGGGCCTTATGATTGCCACAGAGTTGCTCATCGTTCTCGTCCTCCACAAGGGTATGTCTTGGCGAGAACAGACCAGGAGTTGAATGTTTTTTTCGTTAAATATTTAATTAAATTATGTGTGGCTATGCTATTTTCTCGGAGTTTGCCGAGGTTGGAGATGAGCTGCGCGACACGCCAGAATAATCGACAACACTCCTCGTCGTCGAGCACGACCGCGACGCACTCCTCGACGTCGTCGCATACATCCAGCCCAACTTGCGACCACACCACCACCATCATGGGCCAATCTTTCTCTCGTCGCTCCATGGCCTCGACGCCAACGCCAGCAGCGGCAGCATCGACGCCTGCCCCAGAACCAGAACAATCGACCGACACGCATTTGCCCCCTCGCTCTCTTCCTCGCCGCATTCTCTCATCCATTCGAAAGTCATCCCTGAGATCACGTCCCCTCTCTTCTCCCCTTGCCCTACCGACTCGATCCGAACAGACGCTCAGAGGGAAGAGCCGCCGTTGGAGGCCCTCGCGGAGACATAACATCGTGGCCAACTCTGAAGGGGCCGTCCCTGGGCGTATGAGCCGCTTGACGGAACATGATGAGCGCCAAGTCGATCGTGACGTTGACGAATTTGGCGTCATCACACCCCGCGTGCCCGACAATCACACTGACTCGCCGGCTACCTCCACCAAGGGTAAGGAAAAGGCGAGGGACTCTGACGTCGAGGACGACAACGCAGACGACGATCAGCCCCCCATCCCGTCCACGTCAACCGCTCCGCACGTCATCCAATCAGAAACAGGCACGGATCCCGTCGGTGATGACGAAGTTATCATCGCCCCTGCCGTCGCTTCTTCACCTCTCCGTCAACCTTCACCTTCGCCGCCAGCACAACAGCCGGAACGCCTTTCCGTTCCGGAACTCGCTCCCCCGTCTCCGCCACAACTATCAACTCAACAAGCAAATACCAGTCCACGACCGTTCCCATCCCCCGGAACCCTTGTCGTCGTCCAAGGTGTTGTCCATACGACCGACGTCCCCCGCCCTTTGGACCGTCCATCATCCATACCAAATCCGATCCCTCCGACCACACAAGATCCCCCGAATCCGATCACCATCATCAACCCCGGTTCAACACGACCTTCTTCAGTACCACCCGAAACTAGACCGCACAATCATATCTCTGATATTTTACCGCGTCCCGCTAGCATGTCTCCCGCAGTACCGACCTCAGAACCCGTGACTGGCTCTTCGACCATTGACCCTCGGATTACACCCAATGTCAATGGTACGGTCGGGGACAACGAAGACGAAGATCGCACACGCACACATCCGCATGGATTTTCGATGGCACAGGGGCCGATTGGTGCGTCTGGTCTATCTGCGAGCAGCATTGATGTTCTTGGGACTTTATTGAGGTATGTATCTTTTGAAATACCTAGCAAACGCCAACGACTTATTTCATTCTCGACCCCTTCTACTTGGAACAGTGTTGCAGCTGCTGCTACAGCTGCATCTCTTTTAACAGGTTCATCAGAACCCATCTTCTCCTCAGGACTCACGTCCTCTCAGTCCCCCCCTTCTTCCAGCTCCATTTCTCAGCCTGCGGGCTTCAGCTCCAACGTTCCATCCGAACGTCCACTTTCTCCAACTCCCACTTCAGACGCAGGACGAATGAGACACGTGTGGAGTAGCCTCCGAGACCGACTTGGGCTCGGAAGCGGAGCGAATAGCGTCAACCACTCTACTGCCGCCAACCCAAGCTTGGGTTCAGCACAGGTTGCACCATCCCAACCGTCGGACTTCACGCGATCTCGAGACCCACGAGAGATCATGCTTACTGAGATGGCAAGAGCGTTCAACCTTGGACTTGGGCTCGGCGGGACAACATCAAGCACTACTGCTACTGCTTCTGCAAACCCCGACGCTGACGAGCTCGCGACGCCCGCTGGTGGCGATGTTGACAGAGATGGGGAACAGTCGCCCCTCCCTTCACCCGAAAGCTTTGAGCGATTCCTCATGGATCTACAAACGGATCTCAGGGCTACGTTGATGCAGGAACAGGAACCAGCCGTTATTGGTGGGCCACCGCTAGGTGCCGATGAAATCACTGATGATGTTGAAGGAGACCAGTCCATTCCGGAGCTACAAAGTCTTTCTGATTCTGATTCCGATGAGTTCGGAACAAGGCATTTTGAGAGCGACGACGAAGACCAGCTCGATTGCGAAGATGATCTGGATAATGACGAAGAGGATGTACACAGCGCACAGGAACAACTCAGTGGGCGCACATCTCCAGCCGTCTTTGCTCTTGGCACGAGTACACAGTATCCTTCGGGTGCAGGACCTACGGTTGGAACATCTTTCGCAGCTAGTGGTATGTCTCTGCCCCACACAGAAAATTCACAGTTAATATCTATAGGATTCTCTCCCGGTACCGAAGGCGAGACAAACAACACTGCCACAAGTAACGGTGAGAGCAGAGACGTCGGGCCTATGCGCGCGCATTCTAATGTTCCAATTGGCGCAGGTACCCATGTCCCCTCTGATGGCTCAACCCCATCAGAATTCCAGTCCGACCAGATGGGCGTGGTGCACAGCCAAGAGGCTTCGAATGGGGTTCAGGCAAAGGGTTGTGCCGTTTCCGGGTCTACTGCTGTGCCGCCACTTACCGCCCAGGATCCTTCAAATGTATCGAGGACTGACCAGGAACTTTCCCTTCCTGGATCGTCCTCGTCTCACCCGACGTCTCACACTCCCGACTTATTCTCCGGGGGCTTGGTGTCAACTTCCCAGCTTCCTACCCAGTCATCAGTCCCGACGGTGCCTACATCTTCAGGCCCTGAGTCAACCACACCCACCCAGTCTTCTACGAACCCAGCCCCAGGGGACTCAACAATGCCTTTCCGTTTACCTTTCATGCCAAGCTCTGCTTCGCGTACCGAGCACACTCCTGGAGGAGGTATCAATTGGTGGAGAATGTATCGGTTCCCAGCAATAACATCCCCAAATCTAGGACCTCAAGGGTCTTCAACGGCATCGCAGCCTCCTGTTCGCAATTCGGTTCAAGGTCCGAATCACACTTCTACTTCTTCTCCTTGGGCACGAACCACCGTTCAAGATGAAATGATTACATCACGTGGTATGGCCCAAATCCCAACTGTACATAGCGGGCTGGCTGCGCCAGTCCTAACGCCTTCTATCGCCACCCCTACCAGCATGTCCGAGATTGTGTCAGCCTCCGAGAGTACCAGTGCTCCTACATCTACAAATGGCCAAGACTTCAATTCTCCCCCAAACGCGAGTACTGACCCTTCGGAACATCGAAGTAACGTCGTCGTGCCCGTCATTGTAGTTGGCCTACAGTCTGTCAACATGGACAGGCACCCCCCGCGTATGCCCCATGCGAACCATGGTCCCGCAGTAGACGATGAAGATGGGGAAGGCGTGGAGTTCGACGCCCTGGAACCACCGATGCCAATGCCTTTGCACATTCCTGAGCCGCCCGAGTTCCGACACCACTCGAATCCCTTGAATACAACGCAGCGAGAGCAAAGCGGTCAGCCATCCTCTCGCGGACGAACGTGGCAGAGTCGTGCCGCCAACGCAATCAGGAATTTGAGGCCTTCCAGGAGAAACGCCGACACTGCGAGCCCACCATCGTCAGAGGCACCCGGCTCCAGAACCTTCCTTATTTATGTTATTGGAGGTATGTCCTTTACTGCTCGCGGTGCCTTTACCATTGACGTGTGCATCTGGCAGGGTACTATCCACCGGACCACCAGATCATCACAGGTGGCAATTTAGATTCCTTCGAAGCGTTGTGGTGGGTCCTTCATTTCATATACCTCTGCTGCACGGAAATCAACTTACTTGGACGATTAGGGAACTTGCCGAGTTACTGGGACAAGTAAAGCCTCCGACAGTGTCCAAAGAAGAAATTGAAAAATCTGGTCTGGAGGTCATCAAGGCAACGATGCTCGAGCGATACGAGAAACAAGGGCGAGTCGCGAGTAACTGTATCGACAGAGTACGCGTTTTCCCTCGAAGGATGGGCTTCACTGACTTTGCCTCAGTGCCTCATTTGTCTCGACGATTACGCCCCCGAGGAGGACCTGCGAGTGCTTACATGTAGACATACCTTCCACCAGAACTGCGTGGACAGATGGCTCGAAACTGGTCGCAATAATTGCCCTGCATGTCGCACAAAGGTTTGTCTAGAATGGTGAATCACACGCACAGGTGCTAAACGACCGCTTGCAACGTAGGGCGTTAGTAACGAGAGCGCGACTCCTACTGCAACATCGGATACGATTGCATAGCTCTCCCACTGAATCTGCACTTACAAGCATCGACACGCCCTCCGAAGCCCATTCCATCATCCATTTCCGCATTTCCTTCACAAAACAAGAAAACATAACCCCGACCAGTACCCCCAGCTGTAGCATGTTGTTCGTTCCAACTAGTTTCCTTCATTTCCGCTCAGATTTTGCACTCCATCGCTTGCTCGTGCCTCAGTCCTGCTCCGATATATATATTGGCTGCTTCGTACACTACACTCGCTTCCCACGTAAAATACGGCGCAATGACGTTCCTCGTACAATTATATCGCCATTTCTGTACCGTTACACTGGGGATAGTAATGAGGTTGTGGAAAAAGTTGTACTAATAAAGGCGGCAGTGAATTTCGAAGCGCACTTGAATGAAAACTCCTTGCTTGTTCCTGTCTTTTCACCCAGAGTGCACGCGCTCGCCTTTCGTCATCTGCCAAAACCATCCCTATTTCTGCGATCCATCTCCGAACCCGCGTGCGCACGCTCCACTCTGAATCGAGCTGGCGATAGCTTCAGGGTAGCTATCGAGCTAGAAGGCACGCCCGTACGTCGACGTAGGCGGGTGCGACTACGGCGAGGACAGAGTCCGCTACAAGCTCAGGGCTGAACATAATTTTAGGGAATTAGTGTGTTGGATTTCGTATTATTTCTTGACGTGATGATGGTTGAGTGACCCGGACAAAGCGTCCCGTCTCTACGCTCAGTTTGCAGACTCGGCTCGCAGTGCCTTCAGGAGATCTACTGTAAGAATCGATCCGTACGGCTAATTCCTGGCAAGCACTTCGACATGTTTGGCGCGTGAAACCTCTCTCAAGGAGGATACCTCAGGATTCGCAGTCGACGCGTTCTCAGCGCGCATTTTCATACCCAGAGATGTACAGTTGGGATCACTCAGACAGGGCTAGAGTGTATCATGGAACAAGCTTACTTTTCCTCCATTCATCGCTCGACGGTGTCACTGTGCAATGGACCTTACTTGCGAGATGCTGGCAAACAAATTCGCACCATTCACGTTGTCCTCCGCTCTTCCGATAAACATCAGGATCATCAGTAGTATGTCATTGATGGAGAGGGTCCGACCCTTTGTTTACTTCTTCCCTCACTTTTTCCGAATCTTGAATGTGTGGTCATCGATGTAACCATGATGCTACTCAGAGGCTATGCGCGACAGACGCACGCATGCCACAGATTGGAGCTCATCTGACCATGTGGGTACACAAGGGTATGATCCTGAGCGAGTGTTGGATACACTTGGCAATAACAAGAGTGTTAATGGGGCCCTATGGAGCGCAGAAAGGCATACACGTCAACATCAGTATAGCGCGGCTGGTGACGGGGACGCTGTCACCGCACGGGTCGAGAGCGAAACGCCTACAACGACTAGTGCGTGACCCGATGGATTACACTGTCGCCTGACTCGGCCTTGTATGTCAAGCTGTGGACAAGGTTCCTGCCAAGCCATCAGCCATAATCCCAAAGTTTGAGTATGGCCTATTCAGTCCCAACGTTTTGGTATGAACGTGATTGGGTGGTTGAGCTTGAGCGTGCGTAAGGCAAGAGGTGTACACGGAATTATATTAAGTACTCATGCTCGCCTCGCGGTGATTCCAGCCTCCTTGAGCTTCGCCAATAGTTGGTCGACGTTTTCTACCTGTCAACAGTCAAGCGCTAGTGAATTACGGGTATGAAGTGAAGGATAAGACGCACTTTGCCTCCGCCGACGCGCTTTGGGGGTTCAGAGACCTTGACAGTCTCTAAACGGTGAGTAAAGTCGACGCCAAGATCTGCGGGCGTCAGTTTCTCGAGAGGTTTCTTCTTTGCTTTCATGATGTTGGGCAAAGACGCATATCTAGGCTCTGAGAGCAAAGAGGCACGTGTGAGGGACTGTATGCATTCCAACCCGTGGCTATCGCGTACCATTCAATCTAACAGCATTGGTCAGCCTATTGGTTGTGTCGTGCCTTGCAAAACGCTCTCACCTTAGGTCCGTGGTGATCACTAGGGGCAGCTTACACTGAACCTCCTCCAATCCACCATCTATCTCCCGAGTGACATGTGCCACCTTTTTCGACGCGTCGACGTCGACCTTGCTCGCAAACGTTGCCTGTGCCCAGCCCATGAGCCCAGCGAGCATTTGTCCCGTTTGCCCCGCATCATCATCGATGGCCTGCTTGCCCATAATCACGACATCCACGCCCTCGGACTGACGTTCTATGATCGCCTTGAGTGCCTTGGCAACGCCAAGCGGCTCTGGGGACGGCGCGGACTCTGGCACCTCGACGTGGATGGCCGCGTCTGCGCCCATGGCGAGCGCGGTCCGTAGGGTCTCTGCGGACTTTGGTGGGCCGATGGTGACGACTTTGATGGACTTGACGGCGTCCTTGAGGCGCTCGCGCAGCCGGACGGCCTCTTCCACGGCTGGGGAGGTGCGTGCGTAAGACGCGGTGTGGTGGGGAGGCTCGAAGGACACGTACCGATCTCGTCAAACGGGTTCTTGGTGCCGAATGGGGTCAGACGCGTTGGGGCGGCGTGTCGAGAGGACGCACCATCGAGTGTTTGACATTGAGGTCGATTCCAGTCTGTTCTGGGTTCACGCGGATCTTGACGGCAAAGTCTACAGCCCTTTGGACGGAAATAGGGTGAGACGGGGCTGCATGGGCACGTAACGCACACGAATTACCGCTTGACTGGGACGAGAATGTTGAGCAGGCGTGCAGCAGAAGGTCGCATTCTCGAACGTTGTGGTCAGGTCAATGTCGGGGACTCGGCCGAATTGCCGAGCATAATTGCCGTGTGATTTCATTTCAAGTTCCACCTGCCAGGATTCTAGAGTCTAACGGTTTCACTTGTTGTTCACTCTGAAGGCCGGTGCCTATGACATTTCATTAAAATCACTATTTCGTGGCTATTATACCTCTGCCTAAGGTACGAAAATGAGCGTGATCAAGACTTGTATCGTAGCATGAGTATTAGAGTCCCGATTTTTCCAAAGCTCGCAGCGACATTTAATGGCCGTTCCTTGCGGCAGCCATCAACTTGGAGAACATGGAGTTGGGTCGCGCGAGGAGCTCCTGAGGGGGAGCATACTCGATCGGCACGCCTTGCTCCATCACCAACACCTTGTCACACTCTTTGAGGATTCTGTCACTCAGTCGGTGCATGACGCTAAGAATGGTGGCTTCAGGACAGCTCTGGCGCATCGCCTGCTGGATAAACACGTCTGCACCAGCATCGATCGATGCGGTCGCCTCGTCCAATAGGAGGATCTTGGGGTTGCGGAGAATGGCAGCTGCAAGGCAGAGGAGCTGGCGCTGGCCAACAGAGTAGTTGGATCCATTGTCCTCGACGACGGTGTCGAGCTTGGATTCTTGGGAAGTAACAAACTTCTTGAGACCGACAAGCTCAAGTGCATCCCAGAGTTCACCGTCTGAACGCTTTCCATCAAAGTCGAGGGAGGAGCGAATGGTGCCTGAGAAAATGAAGGGATCTGCAGGAGTCAGGTTTAGAGTGTGCACATACTATATGAGATAAGGAGCCACTGCTTACCTTGTGGAATCACCTGAATACCACGGCGCAAAGTAGAGACACCCAGAGATTTGATTTCTAGCGATAAAAATGAGCAGAGAGAAAACGTCTCGACAGACAAACACCTCACCTCTGCCGTCTATCTCTACTGTGCCATTGCTGTACTCGATCATGCGGAGCAACAAGGACAGGAGCGTGGATTTTCCAGAACCGGTGCGGCCGACGATAAAGACAGTCTCGCCCGGGTTAAAAGTGAGGTTGACATTTCGCAGAACGAGCTTCTCCGGGCGAGAGTGGTACGCGGCATCGATGTCGCGCAGAACGATTTCACCGCGCGAGGGCCACGCTTCCTCAGCAGGATCGGATTCAAGTTGTGCCGGATCTTCCTTCGGAAGGGAAGCGGTGTAGTTCATGAGACGTTCGACAGAGTTCATCTAGAGATAGTGGAATGAACAAAGAGTCTGAAGAATGACTATTTGGACGGACCTCTGCTTCGACGTTTGCAGCACTCTTGAGGAGTAGGTTCATGATGTATGTGAGGGTCGATGCGTAGGTCAAGGCAAGTGCGAATTGAGTGTTGTTACCAACCACTTTTTGGTGTGCAAGCATGGCAAGGGCAAATACGATGAACGAAGACATGATTTCCATGCGAAGAGTAACCCAGATTTCTAGAAAGACTTTCAGATGCCACAAGCAGTGGGGGAAAGAAGATAACATACCGGCATGCATTCTCAAGAATGTGGGTTTGTTGCTTGCATCCAAGAGGCTAGCGACTGCATTTTCAAAGTCGGCCTGGCGTCCGTAAGCCATGATCGTCGGAATCCCATCGAGAGTTTCACTGATGCGAGACTGAAGGGGACCGCGACCGGTAGACTCGAGACGCTTGAGCTCGCGGAGAGACTTGCGGTAGAACCTGAGTACAAACCAATAGATGACGACCATCGGGAACACAAATGCTAATCTACGCGTGAGCAGATATCGAGGAAGTGGATATTCTACTTGCACTTACCCAGCATGATTGGAGTACTGTAACCTATGATGATGGTCGTGGAAACGAGACTGCCGACACCCGCAATCAATTGGAAGAGTTGCGGCATGAGACGCTGATCAATTGCCTCGATGTCCTTGGAGAATCGGTTCATGATTCGGCCGATTGGTTGACTCTCGAACCACCACATGGGAGCATAGATGACACCTTGAAGGGCGCGGGCGTGAAACGTCCTGCTAGCACGAATGGTGCTCATGAGAATAGTCGAATTGAGAACCACTACATATATATCAGCCTCAAAATCGTGGAGGTGAGTCGCATCGCACTCACCGATGGCGAGGATAGAAGCGAAACCGATGCCATCATATATGCCAGTCCAAGCTTGGGCTTTCACATGCCAAGTATCTTCCGTCCACCAGGTGAGCCATTGGTTCAAGATGATGACACTGCCTTGTAAGAATACAATCTCAAACAGAAGCATGATAATCATTCCGATGCCGCCCGTAGCCTTGAGGTACGCCCACCATGTTGCTGCACCAACGGCACCTACTTTGCGCTCCTCCTCGGCAATGATCTTGTCGGCGGTTTCTTCCTGCTTCACTGCAGCCTTTGGAGGACCAGATACGCTCTTGCGACTCTTGCGCTTCTCATCCTTCTTCGTTTGGTCATCAGCTTCCGAATCTGAATGGAAATCGCTCAGTAGGCGGGTAAGTTCGCCGTTGCGGGAAAGGAGGTCGTCAAAGGAGCCTTGCTCGACAACGGTACCGTCGGAAATGACGATGATATGATCGACCTGATTGAGGTACTGGAGCTGGTGCGTGACAAGAACACGTGTTTTGCCTCGCAAGGCAGTCCTGATACAGTTGCTGAAGACGGTGCGGCCAACGCGAGGGTCCAACGCAGAAAGAACGTCATCGAAAAGGTAGATGTCAGCATCGGAATAAACGGCCCGGGAAAGGGCAAGACGGGCTTTCTGGCCACCACTAAGGTTGTTTCCTTTCTCACTCAATTGGGTGGCCATGCCGTGGGGGAAAGTCTCGAGGTCTGAATCAAAGCATGTAGTCTGGATGGCCACGTGGAGGCGATGCATGTCGACTGGACGACCGAACAAGATATTGTCCTGGATGGTAGAAGTTTGAACCCAAGGTTGTTGGGCACAGTATGCAATAGACCCATTGCAGTAGGCCTCGCCAGAGACGCGTACCATCTCCCCGATGATAGCGGACAAGAGGGAGCTCTTGCCAGACCCGACATTGCCAACGATAGCGGTGAGAGAACCCCTGCGAATCGAGATATTGATATCGTGCAAGAACGGGCCAGGACCGGATATTTCATCCTCGTCGACCTTATCAATACTGGAGGTCTCGGCCTTCTCGTCTGTCACTTGGGCAATCGAAGGTTTAGTCTCGAGGGCGTTCCAGGAGAAGGCACCGTCGGCAATAGTGATAGCATGACCGATGTTCATCACCAGTGAGCCCGAAGACTCGCTGGTCGAGACTTTCTCCTCGGAGAGTAAGAAGGTATAAATACGACTCCATGATGTGGTTGCGAGGACCATCGCACTGTTGCAGGTGTGAGTTTAGCTCACTGAGGATAGCCGGCGACGTACCTGAGAAGCTGTGGAAGCGAAATGAGAGGGTCCACTAGCATACCGAAGAATGAAAGGGCGGGGAAAACTCTCGAAGCAGGGATCGCGCCCATGCTCTCGTGACCAAAAAGGGAGAAAGCAGCAATGGGCATGAGGGTGTTGGCGGCCTGGATAAAATGAGCTTAATATCTCTGTTATATTGTGTGGTACCTGTAGGCTTACCTGTCCGACGATGACGAAGGTTGCGACTCCCATGTTGAACTTGCGTAACCAGTGGAGCTGCTCCGTTCGAATGCCCGCGAGCTTGGCCAAGAAGTGCTCCTCACGGCCATTGATCTTCACCACGCGAATACCTGGATAGTATCAGTAAAGCAGTAACGGAAAATATCCAATTGTAGCTTCACCGTCCAAGACTTCACGGATGGTCTTGAGGCGACGGTCACCAAGTCTCATGAACCAAGGAGCCGCCTTGCGCATGAACACAGGTACAACCATGATGAGGAGAAAGAGCGAGAACAGGAGGACACCAATGCTAGCCCATGTAGAGACGCCGAGTAGACGAGACAGTAATACAGTGACAGCAACCAGCTGGAGAGGAATACTCCAGATCTGATGGATCACCTCCCATGCCTTGGAGACGGACTCGCAGTCGACATTGACCAGGTTCATGATGTACCCCTTTCCATATTTCTGGTTGTTCTCCGCAGAGAGACGAAGTGACTTCTTGTAAACAGCCGAGATGAGAGTCGTCTTGACATCCAAGGCCATGCGCTTCACGAGCTGGTCCGAAGAGCGTCCACAGAACGTGTACACCAATTTTAGTGCCATTAAGATGCCGCCCAATGCGTACGTATTGTAAATGATGAGAGGAAAACCACCGGTCCTTGATTCTATGGCCGAATTGTACTCCGCAAGTAACGTGGCGTTGCCAGTGGGTGGGGGAGGGGCGTTTACGGTCACAATAATTTGCTGTAGCATAAGTGGGGCAAGGATGGCTGAGCAGACAGAGAAGAACCAGAGAATTGCAGACATTAACCTAGTTCTCGTCAGGAAAGGCGGTCCAGTGGCGAATGAAAAAGGGCTGATACTAACCACAAGTTATAAGCGGCAGCGAAAACCGCACCGAACAATTTAGGATCCTTGCGATTGCTGTCGAAAAACCACGCCCGCAGTTGAGTCCAGAAGGGATCCACCCAGCGCTCCACAATTGTAGCCTCGTCGTTTCGTCTCAGAGGGAGTAGATCCTACATGAGAAAAAAATGAATTATGTCTTAATGTGATGTACAAGATTAACCAGAAGTAAATATAACTACCGATTCCAACAACGGTCTCTTCGATCCCAGAACGAGTAACGGTGTCATCCACGATACAGACAAGAATGAGTAAGGGGTGAGGCTTAGTGTCGGATGGGTCACAACGTCGTTGAGGGTGTCAGGGACCGGTGTTTCGACGGGTGGTTGCATGACAATAAGTGTGCTTACGGGGCGAGGGTTGAATGGAGGAGGGAGACAATCAAGTTCCTTCTCGACTGGATAATCAGGGGCTTTCTCGATGATCACGATTTCATCAGCAACTTTGGAATAGCCCGGAAGGCTCAAGGTCTCAATACCCTCTTCTTCAACCATGGTGGCCTGACTGAGAGGACTCGCAGGGCTGAAGTTGATGTCGATTTCCTCATCCACTTCTTCCTCGTCGCCAAGAATCTCCAATGCGACCGTCTGAGCGGTAGTGTCTTCCTCGAAGAGATCCTCCATCGATCCCGAGTACTCGTGTTCGGACTGCAACCAAAAGTGCAGGCGGACCATAGTGATTGACGTGAGGCCAGAGTAGATGAGAGGCAAGTCTGTCGGGATGTCATCAGGAGATTTGGCCAGCTTCGTGACCTCAACCGCGATTTTTTCGGCAAGCGTGTCAACCTTTGACAGTGTAACAATCACCGGAGCACCTGCAAACTGACCCGGGGTGAGCGCCTCCGTGGAGTCAACCATCTTCTGGAGCGCGACCAGGTCAATCTTGTACGAAGAATTGAAGGGCATCTCTGGGATGCAACGAACAGCGCTGATGATCAAAGCAAGATCATCGCTGTAAGTAACACGAAGGTGGTCGCGGGCATGCTTCAGGACAAACATAGCATCGGCGGTTTGAGTGCCGACGAACAAAATAATCCCTTGGGTAGCGTTTGACTTGACAAGCTTGAAACCAGTAATGTTATGCGACTTGTCAGCAAAGGCGGGGGCTAATGCGCGCTCAACGTAGTCGAGGTCCACGAATAAACCATTGATCTTCACGTTGCGCGAGCTACGACCGCGGATTGAAATTGTACCGTCGGCTTGCATGCAACCAATGTCGTCGGTGTAAAGGAGCATGTTATCACCGGTCCACGGACGGAACATATGCCGGGATGCCTCTTCGTTGTCAAGATAGTGAGTGGCGCTTTGATTCGTGACGAAGCCAACGATGCCAGTTGCTCCTGCTTCGCCCTGGGGAATGACAGACAGCGAATCATCAAGAAGGACAAGGTCTGCGCAACCTTGTGATGGCCCAAATGAAATCGTGGATGGAATGGGGTCGGTGGGGCGAACCAGCATCTGCGAAATGCCTGCAAAACCAACTTCGGAGCACTGTACAAGTGTAAACATAAAACGAGAGCAGATGAAACGAAAGCACTGACAGCATAATTACAAGCTATTGTTGCGCTTGGGAAAATCAGGGTGGCCAATTCGATATCACGAACGTCAAGCGATTCACCACCAATCACCATCCAATAGACGCGGTTAAAGCCACGGGGGAATCTGGAACCACCTGTGCGCATTTGGGCAAAGTCGGCAAATGCACGGAACACGCTGGGTGTGAAGTGCACTCGAAGCATCTGTGAGCTACGAGTAGATTCGAGTTCTTCAAACAATGCTGCACACTGGTCGGCAACAGAGGATGACGCATCCAAGTACAACGTTGTCCGGTTGAACATGAAGCGACGAATCTCAAAAAGAGGGCGCAAGAACGTCTGTTTGATGGGAGTCAGGTTCAACATGGAAATTGATTCTGTGAACGCTGACCGTTCCACCCCGTAGCCATTGGCCATCCATACTTTTCAACTCAGTAGAAGACTCTTCGGAGAGTACAGCCAGGCTTCTGTGCATGGGGTACACGATACTCTTCGGGATACCAGTGCTACCACTAGTAGGGGTGATGGAAGAGATCAAGGGAACCATCCCAACTGCCTCTTCGGGCGACGGAGGAATTATGTGGCTCGAAGGATTCGAGGAATCGACGAGGCTAAAAGTAGAGACGGTGCGCACACCGAGTGCAGCTGGTGGTTCCGAAGAACCGAAGAGGACGAGGCGTACATTAGCACGCTCGAGAACAGCCCGAAGGACCTCGGCGGTCCACTTCGAGGAAAGGAAAACGACAGTACGTCCTGAGAGCCAGATAGCATGTGAAGCAGCAACATAATCGATTTCGAGACTAGCCAATAGAATTAAATATGACCGATTGAGCAAATCGGTGTAGAATGTACTCACCCAGTGTAAAGACCGACAGGATCCCTTGTATCGTCAAGATCGTGAATTTTGGCCGCGATCTGCCTGACACGCGACCACAGGGCTGCATAAGACCATTGATCTCCTCCGCTTCGAACAGCAACTAGAAAGGGGTGCTGTTTGGCAACTTCCAGAAGTGCCTCTGTGGGTGTAATGAACGAGTTAGACATCGCACTGGATATTCACTGAAATAGAAGAAAACGGCGATTCTCGCAAAACTGAAAATGATAGGACAATGTAGGGGACCAGCCCTATTAAGCGTGAAAAACGAAAGTAAGAAAAAAAAAGGAACAAAAGGGGACTCGAAAGAGAGGTCGATGGCAACGCCCACCTGATTCTGACCATGGAGGAAGGACAGTTTATATACGGAAGCAGTTGCCACCGGCATTATAATGCGCCTCGGCCAGTGGGAGGTAGTAACCTGAGGAAACGAGCTCTGGAACAGCCTCAACGATCAGCGGTTGTTGATACGTACCCAGCATACACCGCACTCGCCGCTGTCGTGGCCTGAAAGGTGCAAACGTTGATCAAAATTTGATGAGGCTCGTCTAGTAAAGTCAACATCTTCCTATCTCGCCGGATCTGGCCAAGAAGTTGGCGCCGGCAGTCCGCACTTGCACCGCCCAACCAGTCACCATTTTCGTCCAATCCCCCTTTCACTCTTCGCTACACGTGCTGATGCAAGTCGCCAACTTGAAACACGGTCCTCGTTCTTCATCTCACCTGGCAAATGAAACGGAACAAGGTGGGGGATCTCGCCACCGCTCAACCCGGACTACTACTACTAGATGCCGCTCCCGTGGCGTTCGTCGCCCATATCTCCGTGGGGCCACTCGCGCAAGATCGTCTCAATTTTCATTCGTGTTTACTCCATCATTCACGTACCACCGTTGGCTCGTACGCACCGATTTTTTCCCGGCTGTCCCCATGCGTTCCCACAGAGCCTGAGGTACGAGATCCCTCTTGATCATTCATGGTGCCCGTATTTACATTGTGAGCACGAATCAGATACCTTCCTCGTCTATAATATCGGTGCCAAGGCACGGGTGCGCGCCAGTGCACGTCACTATGGCTGCATTTATACTGTAGTATGCATGCTACAAGGCAGATGCGGCGTTGCTGTGTTCGCTCTCGGCGTCAAGACACCGTGTCATTCAAGCAATAGTACCATGGTTTTCGAGTCTACTTGTGCAGAGATGCAATGGTTGCAGTAGTGAACCAGGAATGGCTTTTTTCCAGTCGGGGAGCCAGGTCCGAGGTCCTGCCTGCCTGAGAGATGGTCAGCCTGATTCCGACCATTGAATACTAGTAGGCTAATCCGGCTTGCAATGGCTACTCAAGCATGGCAACAGCCCTGCCCGACTCGCGTCTTCGCATCCTGAATCTCATCCATTTATCTGCTTGATCAAGTCGATTGTCTATGGTCCACACCGTTCCACGATATATCGTTGTTGTCATGGCGTTCGCTGCAAATACGCCACAGCACACTTTACCTTCATTTTTTGTTCACAGGAGATGCTTGTCACGCGATGGGACGGTGCACTGAATGGGACAACCCTTATGAACCTGGTAAGAACGGCGAACAGGTGCCGATTTGTGAGCTGCTCGGGTTGGCCTGATGGGCAAGTCACTGTAGCATCTTGAAACCTCGGATCAACGGTTGCCATAGTCTAATTTGCGGTTGATGGGAAGTTCGGTGTTTCATAATCCCTCGCAGATATCTGCATTCAGAAGGCCGTGTCCGACGGACGCTCGTTGATATTACCATCGACGATTGCAAGTTGTACAACATCAACCCACCGGTGTGAGCGCAAGGAAAATCTACGAAGGTCGTAAATGCTTGCTTCGCTGCCGGTGAATGGGTCGAAGACATGGTGGAAGATATGTACCTGACATCCAAATATTTCTAGCCCCTTCGAGTCACAACGAAATCTCACACCTCCGACCGCAAAGTAATGCCATGGGACAGGACCAAAAACTCAGTGCAGTCTCTTCAAGACCCTTTCCCTTCTCGGACAATATGCCCAGTCAGCTTTTTATTTCGCTCTTTTGGGTGCGCACTCGTTGTGTTCCTCTTAATTTCTCGCTCACGTTGGCTACCATGGTTTGAACGTATGGCAGTAATATCCCAAAATGAATTAGATCAAACAAACAAATTTGCAGTCTTTGTCAAGAGTTAACGTTTCAAATATTCTTACCATCTGCGGAGTGTGGAGTTGCATACTAGGGTTCGTTCTGTGCATGTCGTTAGGCGGAGCTTATCTCACTGCTCTTTGACGACCCGACGTCCATATGTGATTTGCTGCCATACGACCTGTCGAGGGATGGACCAATCTACTCACGCGGTGTTATGGTTCCTCGGGATCGTGCTGCAAAAGCTGTGTTGTCTCTGTGACGAATCTGTGTAAACCAACCACCCTCACCAATATCGCGAAGTTGATGATCATTGATCCAATCCGACACTGTATGATGCAGGGCCTTCGAGCCATTGCTTTCAGAGCCTCGTCTACAGATGGGGTGATGGCGTTCTGCTTGCTGTTGGTAACCATGGATCTTATGCACCATCTGGACTGAGCAACTTCACACGTCCTGTCCTATAGATAATTGGCAAGTACTATTTGTATCTCGTATCGATGACGTGACGAATAGTATACTGATCACGCCTCAAATGATCCAAGCACCCTTCGCTACCAGTAACTTCTTTTTGATTAGAGACCAACCTCTCTGAAGGGTGAGCGGCGACGTCTGCAACGACCACCTGAGTCCAATCAGAGTGATAGTGATCAGCTCGAGTACGTTAACTGCTAACTCTGGACCCACTCGACTTATGTCTTGGTGTTTCCTGAATCCCATCCGTTGACCCGTTTAATTAAATCAATTGTCCATGGCATACATGCTCTCAATGTGTACGATACGTCGTCGTCGTCATTCACCGTAAATACGCTACAATGTTCGCATACCTAGATTTTATTCACTTCACGATGGGAGTTCGTCACGTGAAGGTACGAGCCCAGGTGCAGTGAACAAAACAACCGCTACGAACTCTGTGAGAGCGGCGAACGGGTACCACCAGTTCTCGTTATTTTGCTTTGCGAGGTCATTAGAAGTCGCAGCAAAGAACGCTTCGCGAACAAGCAATAAGAGGGAGATGATGCAAAGTATGTGGATACCGTAAGTCGCGCCAATGCTCGTGTTCGACACCTTGTATGCGCCATCTGAATGTAAAAAGTCAGCTCGCTCGTGAATGTGACGGAATCAGGGAGACACTGACAACTTGATGTGGCGCGAACAAGAAGAATCGTCTGGAATGCGACAAGGACGCACAAGACGAGGAAAATGTAGACGGCAACCTTGCGCAACGTGTTTCCGGTGTTGATAGTGCTCTGCGTAGAACCAGTGGCGGACTGGATGGCTCCTGTAATTCCGACAGCAACAGCCGCGGCCAGTGCAGCGCGGAAAAGCATAGGCCTGCGCGTGATTCGAGAAATGGGGCCATCCGGAAGGGGCAAGTCGGACAGTCGACCACTAAGGGCGGGTTTGATGTCACGCCCAAGGTAAGAATGAAACCTAGAGGGCTTACCGATCGAGCACAAGCGTATATGCTGAATACAGCAGACCGAAGAAGCCAGTATTGTAGATGACTTCGAATGCGATGAGAGCGTTCAGGTCCTGGCCTTCTGATGCTACTCCAGCTAAAGCCGCCCTCAAGGCGAACGCGCCAACTCGAACTAGGCAACAACGTTTAGTGCCCAGTGCGCGGGAAGTTCAATTGAGACTGACTTGCGCAGAACAACGCAATGACGATGTAAACGTATGTTGGCCGGGAGATCGCCCGTGCAATGAAGAAGAAGAGGAGGGGGACGTAAAGTATGGCAAAGATCACGGCGCCAGCGACGGAATCAATGCCAAAGGATTTAGCATAGTTGAAGCCAGGGGGAGCGTTAGCCATGACGGTCGTTAAGAATCGATAAAGGAGTGGGTGTGGCTTTGCAGATCAACTGCCAGAAAGACAAGAAAAAGGATACGGATGGGGTGGGTCCTTTTGAATGTGCATATGAGAATGAGAGCCAGGCACTGCCCCGAGATGGCCGACAACAAAGGTGACGCAGCCGGGCACGGCCATCGGCTCACTTTGTTGCTCGCGCTCCAAACTTGAAAATGCCCGATGCGGCAATGATGTTGATGTTACGGTGGCGGTGGCATGAGTGAGACCGCATCTATGATCTACATATCTACTCAACAACCACTGCTAACACGGTGACATTTGCAGTGTGCTGGAACGAAGGGATCAAATGGTGTTGTGCGTTGTTCCATCATGAGTCGGACGTCTCGAGTCCGGAGGTCCGCATGATCTTCGGAACTTCGGAAGTGAGGCAGCTCCTCTCTGTCAAGTAGTTACCCCTCGGAATTCAACTTTCCAGTTCTTCCTGTCTGATAGCCAATTATGCGGCTCAACGATCATGGTATGCGTTGCATCCTCTCAGACACGCCCAGTAGTTACCCCCTCGGCCCAGGCCACTGGTAACTTACTAGCAGACACAGCCTATTTGTCGCTAAATATTCCGTGCACCACCACGACCAGCGGGTCGGCTGACTCGGAGATGTTCCGGGTATAGTCGCCGAGGCTATACGGTTCATCACCAACAGTGGCAGCCGTCAAAATTGTTCGCCCAATTTGAGTTGCATGTTCCCGCACCGCTATATATATAGTCTGGGCTAAGGCTGAATATACGGTCCGCACTCATCCCCTCCTGGAACACTGCTCAGTTCCTTGGACTGCAGTAGAACCCACGTGTATCATCGAAACACGAGATTGCGGGATGACAACGCCGGATGGCTAATTTCGACTTTCGCTTCCCATCGACTGCTAGTTGTCCCCCCCGGACCGAAGCCCAGGCCAATTAATTGTATATTCTTCGCCAATCTCGTGTCGATACTATCAAAGCAGCCTTCGCCCGCTCTTCGACAACTTAGCAAGCCCCCTTGTGTGCTGTAAGTGGTCCCATCTAAGATGTATTCCATTTGCGGTCCCGTAAGTCACTACAGCTAAGGTGCCCAAGCTCGATGCGCTGTAAATTGCACAACATGTGGTGCTACGACTGACATTGGTTTGATCATTGATCAGTGGCACCTCTGATATAGCTGCGGCAGCAAAACGTATTTATGAACTATCAATAGATATGCCACTCCGGTATCCAGCTTCTCGCTGCAGTCTCGATAAATATTCCCTTGATCTCGAACTCTTGAGACGTGAAAAGATCATCTGAGGAAAACGGTAGAAGAGATGTAGGATCCACACCACGATATTAGAGGAGGCAAGATCCGAGATGAATACATGTAGCACGCACCTAGCTCTAATCTAGGGGTCATCAATCATTTATTTCCACGCCGGAGTCGTTAGCGACACTGTCCGAGATCTTTGGTCTGGCGGAAGCCAGGCCGGAAGTACTCTTGTAGAAAACAATATTTCCTTCATCCTCGACGAACTGCGACGTCGATTAGTGCTATACAATCAAGGTCGAACGTCTGACAATACCTGGCACTCCCTGTAGACTCGGTATACCTCACTCCATCCGCCAGGAGCACCATCCAAAACGATGCCTGCCTGCTTCAAACGCCGACGGAGAGCATCAGAAGCTTCCCAACTTTGCGAGCAGAGTCAGCCTTGCAAATAAAGGTAGGATATGCCCTTACGCATTGTAATGCGGGATTTGACTACAGACGTGGTGCAAGACATGAGTCTCGGAGATACCATGCGTGGCATGAGCTCCAATCCAACCCATGATATTGCCACAGTCACCCAAGAGGTTACGGTTGAGCGTAGACAAGGCACCACGCAGGAATGTAAACTCCGGCGCACGGTAGTAAGGGACGATAGGATCCGTATGGTGCAAGAGCGTGATGAGCACTACCCAGTGATTGACCCTAAGATAATCAGTAAATAAAGATTATAAGGGTAAATGGACTTCACCATAAGTAAGGGACAAGGTAGACGCGGAAGACAGTCCAGAAACCAAATTGGTGTATGGACCCAAAGATTCCTGCCAACCACAATAAAACTCCGATATCGGATATGATGATCGAATTATATTGATGAGGCGCAAATAGGACGGACTTCGGGTTGAAGTCTGATTGGGTTTGCAAGAAGTACTCATAAGTAAATAAGATGTCCACTGACGACTAGTGCCAAAAGGATGTCGAACTTGACCTGACATGTTGAAAAGCAGGTACACCGGAAGACCCCAGAGCTAGAAGAATAGATGTTATACAGGGTAAAGGACCTCAGATAAACACGCACGAGATAACCACCGGAACCTAGGGCAGCGCCCATTGGGGAATCGCCGAAAGCATGTTTGAATTCCCTCTTGACCTTATCGGTCACGCTTGAACCGAAGACATCCTCGTTTTCAGGATCAAAGGCTGGCAACCCGAATTCCGAGCGAGTTCTCGGAACGTACGCTTGGTCTAGAGTCAAATGACACGTCGAGGCATGGTGCTTCGCGTGCGTTATCCTCCAAGAGTGATAAGGGACACCCAATCTAGAATTCCGTATGAAAGTCCGTTGCTCGATTTAATGAAGGATAATAAATCACTCACGCTGAATGGAGTACCCAGCCAACACTATTATTGAGGAACTTTGATTCTGAGAATGATTGATGTCCACACTCATGTGCTATGACCCAGAGACCAGTTCCGAAAAGGCCAGCCCAGAAACCATACAAAGACCACACCGAAAATCGTGCTACTTGGTAAAGAATAGGATGTGGCAAGTTGATAGCCTCCGTAATGAACCAGTCAAGTAACACAGCGGACTTGTAAACAAAACCAATAACAGTAAAGTCCCACAACCTGTTATGCGTCAGAAAGATGACGGTTAGAATGAGTAGACTGCCGCAACATACATGTAGAGTGACGAGCGAATGACGGAACGCTTAAAGCAGTGCGGACTATTACAAGGCTCAGTCGCTTGGACACTCTTGAGAGATCAAGCAGCGACGGTGAACTTACGGGATAACGCTCAACAAGTCTTTGATTGTGAGGTCTGGAATAATTACCTCGTTCTGCGTGACTGTGGTCACGCCATCTTTTGACATCATAATCGTAATCGACGTAGGAATCTATCTC
>JBBPTU010000353.1:6664-26752 GCA_038094295.1 Tylopilus aff. beelii | reverse complement strand
CTTTTCACGAATGTTCTATGGTCTCAGGTCGAGCGCGTGAGCACCGGTCAAACCTTGCCGCACTACCCACCTCTACGACAGTGGTCGTCAGACCCGGTCCGAGGAGGCCTTCAAACGTGATCTGATTCGTTTTGATCGCACGGCTCAATGGACTGGTATACAGTTTCTCCGGAAGAGGGATGCCGTGCTCGAGTTCCGTCTTCCAGGCTTGATGTGCGTCTTTTGCCTGCTCGATGCCCAACTCGGTGAGCGCCGGATCGGCTGCGATCGGTCGTCAGTTTCGGACGGGAGACGTGCATTGCGGTGGTACTCACGGCCCCACACGAATGCTCCGTCGCCGTTCAGTCTCGACCATTTGCTGCAGTGTCGTGAGCACGATAACGTTGTGAGATCGGCCTGTAATCAAACATGCCTTGTCCATTCCTGAGGAGTCTCGTCAGCTAGAGATCGTACTCGTCATTGCGGTGATCATCGACGACGACGTGACGTACATGCATGGTATACTTGTCCATTGCGACGTTGTCTGGCCATCGTCGCTTCTGAGATCGAGCTGTACGGAGAATTCAGGTAGGAAACGTACGATAACCCTCGCCGTGCCTTCCGAGAAAGACGACCTTGTACTTCACCCCCTGTAGCGCGTCCTCGTTGAGTTGATTGATCTCCTTTTTGAATTTCGACCAGCGATCGTCGCTGTCGTCCTTGAGTCCGAATCGTGGAGGTATCTTATAGTAGGATCAAGATCTTTGAATATCCATGGCAAGGGCTCGAGCAGGGCTTACGGCCTACGGTGGAGAACGCGAAAGTGGGCGGGTCAGACGACTCGGAACGACGATCCTCCACGGTCGTACTGAATGACACGTACCGCATCCTCTTTCGATTCGGGATCGCCTTGAAGGAAGAACCCATGCACAGTCTGGAGTGGTGGAGATGAATTCGCCTCATCATTTATCCCGCTTCACCAGGACCGATCGTTACGAACAGTATAGCATCGCATGTCTACGTGTAAGGTCGGAGCGATGGATCGCCTGGTTTCCGACCTTTTTCGCTTGTCGGACCGGAGGACACGGGTCTGGTGGCTACAGATCGTTTGGTGCAAAGGAAAGTTTAGTTGAAGCGGACATCCAGCTGGACACTGCACCGGTTTCAATTGTGAGGGCCTGTGGACCCGTGATCTTTTGGGATTTATGACCGTCGGAAAACCTACCGCAAGACCGGGCCGACGGACTCGTTTACACTAATAACCTGTTGGTCGCATAGCTAGTAAAAGAGGTAGATGACATAACCATTGCTAATATGTAACGTTTTGAATGGTGACACCCAGGTGTGCCAGTGGAAGCCGTCGTGCAAGACGAGTTCGGCCAAATGGGTCTACTACGGCGTGTGTACTGACTGACTCATCTTTGGGACCCTCATCGATCAAGGAGGACCCCCTAAATTAAAGACGTACACGATACCCGTCGACGAATTCACTAATTTATTTGGAGGAATCCAGGCGTCTGCCAGGTCAGTTCCTCGTAGAGTTCTTGCGCGATTTTCCGAAACCGATACATCGACAGATATTCTAACCTGTATATTACCGGATCGCATGTCAATGTCCGTTGGTCTGATAGCGGAGAGTTCAAGTTCAGTGGAACGTACGGGGTGTAACTAAGCAAGCCTTGACTGATAGCCACTGATATCAAATACTATAACGATCTCAACGTGGCTTTCTGCTAGGAGTCCATGTAACTGGTAATTTCACTGTACATTTCATACATCGTCATTGGCTTAATGTATACGATGATACTGTAACCTGATTCAGTTCAAAGATACTTGCTCGGCTCTCAATACCATGGGTATCACGCCTAGTAAAGGAGTCAGTTCGTCCTCGCTGACGCTCGCAAGTACTCGCCTCCAGTCGGGAGTGACCATTGGCGGTGTTCACAAACGCGCAGGGTGGATTCGATAAACCTATGGTGCGACGTGATGGAAACATCTGGAACAGTCGGTGTCACATCTAACCCTCCTGAAAAGCTCTCTAGCATACATTGTTCCTCGTCTTTGTCAAATATCATGCCTAGCACGGTCTTCGCGCGGACGTCAATTTCTTCTGGCTTTTCTCTAATGTCTGGATCCCAACGTTCGTCCTCTTCGCTAAACCCCTGCTCGAACACATAATCTGGAAAGTCGCTTGCGACTGCCGACTTTGTGCGCCTCTTGTCGACCGTGGAGACTCCGATCCTTTCGCGAATGTCCTACAGTTTCAGGTTGAGCGCGTGAGCACCGGCCAAACCTTGCCGCACGACCCACCTCTACAACAGTAGTCGTCAGACCCGGTCCGAGGAGCCCTTCAAACGTGATCTGATTTGTTTTGATCGCGCGGCTCAATGGACTGGTATACAGTTTCTCCGGAAGAGGGATGCCGTGCTCGAGTTCCGTCTTCCAGGCTTGATTGGCTCCTTTTGCCTGCTCAATGCCAAGCTCAGTGAGCGCTGGATCGGCTGCGATCGGTCGTCAGTTTCTGACGGGAGACATGCGTTACGGTGGTACTCACGGCCCCACACGAGTTCTCCGTCGCCGTTTAGTCTTGACCATTTGCTGCGGCATCGTGAGCATGAGAACGTCGTGCGATCAACTGTGATCAAACTTGCCTTGCCCATTCCTAAGGAATTGCATCCGTCAGAGATCGTGCTAGTCATCACGGTGATCATCGAGGACAACGTGACGTACATGCGTGGTATACTTTTCCATCGCGACGTTGTCTGGTATCGTCGCTTCTAAGATCGAGCTGTATCGAGAGTTCGGGTAGGAAACGTACGATAACCCTCGCCGTGCCTTCCGAGAAAGACGACCTTGTACTTCATCCCATGCAGCGCGTCCTCGTTGAGTTGATTGATCTCCTTTTTGAATTTTGCCCAGCGATCGTCGCTGTCATCCTTGAGCCCGAATCGTGGAGGTATCTATAGCAGGATCAAGGTCTTTGAACATCCTTGGCAAGGGCTCGAGCGGGGCTTACGGCCTGGGGTGAACGCGAGAGTGGGCGGGTCAGATGAACGACGATCTTCCACGGCCGCATTGAATGACACGTACCGCATCTTCCTTCGATTCAGGATCGTCTTGAAGGAAGAGCCCATGCACAGTCTGCAGCGATAGAGATGGATCCGCCTTATCAATTATCCCGCTTCATCAGGACCGATCATTACGAACAGTATAGCGTCGCATGTCCACGTGTAACGTCAGAGCAATGGATCGCCTGGTTTCCAACCTTTTTCGCTTGTCGGACCGGAGGGCACTGGTCTGGTGACTGCAGATCGTTTGGTGCAAAGGAAAGTTTAGTTAGCGGTCATCCAGCTGGCACTGCACCAGGGCCTGTGGACCCGTGACCTTTTGGGATTCATGACCGTCGGAAAACCTACCGCAAGACCGGGCCGACGGACTCGTTTACACTGACAACGTATGGGCCAGTAGAACATTCCACTGGAAGCATAGCCAGCGTCCATTCATTCCAAATTGAGAGGTGCGTGGCTATACGATATGCCCTAGCCTAGATTGTCCGAGCTTCGGATTTACTCTCAGCGCGTGTCCTGGGTAGTTTAATTGACCTACGCCACCGGGCGGTGTTAGGTACGATACATCTGGGTCAACTGAACAGGGATGTCGATCGCTTGTTTGTTTGGGTGCACGTTTATACCAATCTGTCGTGGTCGAGCATCACTTTCTCTCGATTCGTCGACTCTTGCGGGATCTGAGAACTCTGATCTGAGCGCACGTCTGGAGAGCCAGTGTCAGCCGCGCAGCAATTAATAATAGTTGAACCCTACAACTTGAATACCATATGACCGCCAACTTCTGACTTGCCTCGTGCCTGGGCTTCCGTTTCGCAAGACAATGCTGCTGCATCCTGTGCTTGATCGCCGGCGGGTGGCCGCTCCGAGGCCTAGATGTTCTCCTCGGAAAGACTTGCAAGGACCAATGCCCAGGTTGTCCTACCCATCGTTGGAATTATACAATGTTTATGAGACACTGGGTCTGCCGCAATTCCCCTGCTGCACCTGCCGTCGCGAAGGCATAAAGAGGATCATGGAAGAACACGGTGGAGACAATGACTAATAGGGTGAAGGCGATCTGTGATGTTGTTATTGTTCCGAGACAAGTCAGACGGCTCTATGCGGTATAGAGAAAACAAACAGATACATACGGTCCGGAGCATGCTTTAGCGAATTAGAAGAGAAAAATGATATAATCAAGCAGTCTGAATCCGAGAACGTTTGGGAAATGGCCTTTCCAGCGTCTGGCAGTCTGGGCCGACGTATGGCGCGCGTCGGCGCATCGGCAGCAGGTTAAAGCGGAGTTCTAACCTCATCCCCTGCCCCGCTCGAGTCCCCTGAGTTCCACCCCACTGCCCGCCCGCCCGTCCACTACCCCCGCCAGACCGTTCAGCGAGTCTCTCCACAGTACGATCTGATGTAGTCGGCGTAACCAAAAACACCAAGCCTAGCCGTTCGTGACGCTAGACAGCCGTGCCAGGTTCCAAATTACTCTGTATAAAGTGCGAACTTAGTACTCAGGTGGGTCAGAATAATTACCGTCAGATGCGGAAAATGCTGATCCGTTGGTATCAGTGTTATACCTACCGTCACGGTACTGCAATATTAGCATGGACCGACATGCCAATGATTCAACCCCATCTCCATCAGTCTACGATGCAACGACCATGACAACTGAAACACGCACGCCAGCACGTAAATTTGTTGTTAGACGAACGTCAGTACCGCGCCGCTCCCTCCCCACCCAAACGAACGCTTTCTGCTTCATTAATCACCTTCCTGTGGAAATTCTTGAAGCCGTGTTTATCCATTACGCTCGCGAGTATTTCAAGAAACACTGTGGTAGTACTGTTCCGACTCCCCCGGATTGGGTCCGTGTTTCGTACGTTAGCCGCCACTGGAGGGATGTCTCGCTCAATTGCCATTATCTTTGGTCTTACCTTTTCATCACGTCGTCACGCTGGACGAAGGAGTTATTGACTAGGTCTAAGCAGGCACCGCTGAGACTGCATGTGTTTCTGCACGATTCCGGAGAGAGACTCTCCGTGTCGCGCTCTCTGGAACAAATCATGGCCCACTCAGAACGTATAGAAGAACTTAACCTGGACATCCCATTCAAGTTAACTAGTCAATATATCCATTCCAGACTATCATCTCCCGCCCCTCGCTTGCGAATTCTAAAGGCCAACAGTTTTTTCTCTAGGGACTTCCCAGTGCTGTTCGGTGGAGATACTCCGGTGCTCGAAACACTTGTTCTTAGAACCTGTTCAGCAGCTTGGTATTCCCTCAACTTGACTTGCTTGACGATGCTTGATCTATTTTTTGTACCTCTTCCGTTCCAGCAAGATGTGCTGGGATTTTTTATTACGCTTAGTTGCATGCAGAATCTCGAACATCTATCACTCGCGTGCGCCATTTCAAATGCCAAAGATTTTCTCTCTAGTCCGGCGTTCCGTACCTTCCAGAAAATCAAATTGTCTAGCCTTTCACTCCTTCGATTATCTAGTCCGCTTTCGACGATCATTGCCTTCCTTTCCTGTGTACAGGTTCCGTTGAAAACAAGAGTCAATCTATTCTGGACCGAAGATAATGAAGATCCCTCTTTTCCCAGTTATCTTGCCTCTTTCAAATCACTCGTCGCGCAACGATTCGCCATATCTGGAGATCATGTTTTTTCCATCCCAGTAATTCGCTCACTGACTATTACATGGGTTGAAGGTAAGGATGTGGGAATCGTTTTTAATACTTCGAAATGTGTCTATAGTTTCTCCAACATACTTCTCAAACTTCACTTTCCTTTCGCTCAATTCGAGACGATGAGAGATGAAGATCATGCCGAGGAGGATATTCTTGCGGCTGTACCATTATCGAACGTTCAGAGTCTTCGCGTCATCGATCCTATGATTTCCTTGGCATCCTGGAGGCATATCCTAGGTCATCTTCCAGACCTACGTCACATCGAGTTGAATGATGGCTTCATGCCAGATCTCGCACCCGTACTATCTATCTCCCTTTGCGAAGTCCCAGGAAGTGCCACACATCATAACACCAATCGAGATCGTGATCACATACTTGCACCGGCGCTGGAAGGGTTGAAGCTTTTTGGAGTTGCATTCAAGAGTGCCCCAGCAGTGGGTAGGGACCCGCTTGGACACAGTGGCGTACGATCTCTCTGCGATGCTCTCGCGACTCGTAAAGCGCCTCGCGGTCAGCTTTTGATGGTTCAATGCACCAAAGACGATTCCGAAGGCTACAGGGTCGAATTCAATATGACAGGATGGTGGGAAGGTGGTCACTTTGGCGTGTCAACGATGCGTGTCGAGCGGTACATTTGAAGAACGGGACGCCATCATGATGGCCACACCGGGGGAATTAGGGTGTGCCCCTGGAGGGCGATATTGCTCCAGATGAGGGTATATGGGTGACTTGGCGGTTACTGGTTTTTGGGTTGTGAACAGCACGGAGAGTAGCTCAGATTGTAATTATGGACAGAATGGTCAACTTCCATGACTGTGCTACTGCTTTCGGTGATGCTGTGCCACTCAGCTTGTGTCGTGCAACCAACTTGAAGGTGACTCAGTACTTGTAATACGTCCATCTCCATCAGCATACGATATAACGACATCAGAGGATCGCACACTGGCATGCGCGACGTGGTTGGCACACAAATGTCAGCACAGCTCGACACCCTCTACATCCAAACGAATACTTCAAGTTTCTGCTTCATCGATAGCCTTCCTGTGGAAATTCTCGAAGCCATATTCATCCATAGGGCTCGTGACTATTTCGATGAACACAATGGTCATACCATTCTGACTGCGCCAGACTGGGTCTATGTTTCGTATGTTAGTCGCCATTGGAGGGAAGTCGCACTCGATTGCCATTCCCTTTGGTCCTACCTTTTTATCGTGTCGCCACGATGGACGGAAGAATTATTAGCTAGGTCTAAGCAGGCACCACTCAAGTTATACATGGATACAAACGAGTGCAGTCCCATGGAGGAACTTTCTGGGTCACGCTTCAAGTTTCTCGAACAAGCTATGTCCCATTTGGAACGCATAGAAGAACTTCACCTGTACATTTCCTCCGAGCTGCCTGGACATATACTTTCCAAACTGTCATTCCAGGCTCCTCATCTGCGAATTCTGGATATCGGCTGGTTTTGTTCCGGGGAGGTCTTAACACTCGGGAGCACCCCGGCGCTCGGAACGCTTGTGCTCAGGAGCTGTCCAGTGGCTTACCATTCACTCGGGTTTGAGCTGAGCCGGTTGACGGAACTCACTCTATATCACGTTCCCGTCCAGTTTCAACAAGACATGTTAGCATTTTTAACCACACTCCGTTGCATGCATAATCTCGAGCATCTATTGCTGAGGCATGCCCTCCCAAGTGCCATTGATTTTCTCACTAGCACGGCGTTCCATACCTTCCAGAAGATCAAGCTACCCCGCCTTTCTTTCTTTGACGCAAACCTTCCGCTTTCGGCGATTATCGCATTCCTTTCTTGTGTGCAGGTTCCGTTGAAAACATGCATTGGGCTATACTGGGACGAAGAGTCAGAAGAATCATTTTCTCCTAGCTATTGTACCACGCTCAACTCCCTTCTCGCGGAACGATTTACTATGTCGGAAGATCATGCATTTTCCATCCCAACAATCCGTTCGTTGAACATTTTAAGCTGCGAATTGGACTCGGTGTGGGTCTCTTTTAGCACTTCGGATGGTAGCTGTTGTTCTCGGCCTCCCCACAACTTTCCTCTCAAGCTCAGCATTCCTCTCACTCATTTCACGGAAGCGAGAGGTGAAGATTATCCTGAGGTTGATATCTTTACTGCCGTACCTTTATCGAACGTCCAGAGTCTTCATATTTTCGATTATGCATATTACCCGCGACCGGCCTTTTGGAAGCATCTCCTGAACTATCTTCCAAATATCCGTTACATCGAGCTGGAAGGGGGCCGTATGTCAGACCTACCGCCCATATTCTCCGTCACCCCTGAAATCACAGGAAGTGTAGGCGAACATGACGATGCTGATAGTAGAGGTCACAACCAGATACTTGCACCGGCACTGGAGGAGTTGAAGCTCTCTCGCATGAGGTTGGAGAGTAGGTCGGAACCAAGTGCAGATCTCCTAGGGTACGACGAAGTACGATCACTTTGCGACGCTCTCGCGACACGAAAAGAATCCCAGGGTCGACTTACGATGACTCAATGCACCAAGTGGAATTCTGAAGGTGGTGAATACTATGATGAGCAAGAGTTTGATATCATGGGTTGGTGGGGAGGCGGTCGCTTCCATGTGTCGACGACACGGGTGGTTACATTAGTTGATATGTGGCCATGGGTGAAATTGCTCTCATGATGTTGGGGTGATAAAGGGAACTAGGGAGGGTGATGGTGATATGGACAATTCTAGGGCGACGAATCAAAGGTTTCTGGCGATCGACGGAGGTATAACTAAGGTGGTTGTTAAGCTAGGTACCACACCAGCTTAATTATGAGGATCTATGGAATGGGGCGTCCATAATTCAAGTAGTGAGAAAGGGCTATGGTGTAACTATTGCTAGTAGTATCTTGTTTGAATGAAACGAACTTGGAGTTAGAGCATCTCTCCGGGAGCAGTCCTTCCTCAATCACGATGTACCAGCGAAATATGCTTTTCGATCACATGGAAGCAGCCGCCTTTCCACCACCCCACCATATCAAACATGGTCTTCACAGGTATGTTATCGGAGTGACGTCCGGCGCATCCATTCCGAATAGCAAGCCGGCCACGGTGAGCTTTCTGAGCGAAGAACATGTCGAGGAGTGATCCAAGAGACCCAGGCTCATTTCCAAGTAGATCGCCATCTACTTCTTGCTCCGTTAAGTGTAAAAAATCACAACTTGAAAGCTCCAACTCCTCCAATGCCGGTGCAAGTATTCGATTGTAACCTTGATCAATATCATGACAACTGCTCACATTCCCCATGATTTCATGAGTGGTATGGGAGAGATTTGATGCCAATTCTTGAATGTCGCTGTGACTTACTTTGATGTATCGTACATCTGGAAGACATCCTAAAACATAATTCCAAAAACCTGAAGAATGTGGGGGGTCATCGAGATGAAGACTTTGAACATTTGACAGAGGTATGGCACCAAGAATGCCACTCGTAGGCCAATTCTCATTGCCTCTTGTCGTCAGCTGGGAGTAAGGAGAGACAATTTGAAGAGGAATGTTGTGGCACCATTCCAAGCCAGACTCGGAGGGGAAAAAGTAGCAGTCGCGCTCCAATGTGCTGAGAGCGACCTTTATGTTCCTCCTACTAGTGCTTCCGATGATCAACGAACAGATTGCTGGGATAGAAAGCCCCATATCTTCCGATGGAGCAAACCGTGGTGTGAGAAGTGACTTCAGTATGGCATAATAACCAGGGAAAGAGGGGTTAGTTTTATCGATCCAGGCTAGCCGAAGTTTCGTTTTCAACGGGACATGTATGCAAGAGAGTATCGCAATAATTGTCGAAAATCGTTCACTGAGGTAGAGGCGAGAAAGATGGGGTAGTTTGATTTTCTGAAAGGTGTAGAATGTCGTGCCTGCGAGAAAATTGCCAGCATCTGCAAGGGAGTTCAGGAGTAATAGATGTTCGAGATTTTGCATGTAGCTGAGCGTGTTTAAGAAATCTGCCGTCCCTTGAAGGAAGTCACTTGGGGTATTACACAGGCTGAGAACTCTCAGCTGACTCAGGTCAAGTGAATACCACGGCACGGGACTGTATGCCAGTACAAGTGTCTGAAGGATCGGAGTGTTTCCGCCGAACAGCATCGAGGGAGCCGGGGGCACCCTACAATCGATTTCTAGATTTCGTAGGCAAGGAGCAGGAAAGGAAAGCTTGGAAAGAATCGGTGGATCGCTATACACGAAGGGAATGCGAAGCCGGAGGTCTTCTATGCGTTCCGAATGGGTTATCACTTGGTCTAAGATGCACAGCATCACTTTTTGATAGACATGGTGCAAGCTCATGTGCACCTTCAACGATGCCTGTTTAGACCTGGCAAGCAACTCCACTGTCCAGCGTGGGGACACGTTGAAAAGGTAAGACCAAAGAAGGGGACAATTCAGAGCAATGTCGCGCCAACTCTGGCTAACGTACGAAACGCAAACCCAGTTGGGAACAGAACGAATGAGAGCGCCATTGTCGTTGGTATGATGCTGAGAGGCGCAAAGGATGAATATATCGCTGATGATATCAGCGGACAGGCGATCAACGAAACAAAGGGGACTTGTTTGGGTGCGGAGATTGCACGATATCGCCTGTTCATCCGTACGCATTGTGATCATGGAGTCGTGTCTCTAGGCCTCCGAGCGGCGCAGCACGGGTGGGTACTAAGAGAAGGTCAGAGACAAACGGTCTGACATCTTACGGACTTGAATTACCGCGCGTGAGTCGGCGTTGCAGTTGGGACCTTGCTGGTGGTGGTGAGTGAAGTTCTGTATTGAAAGCTATCCTTTCTGGGTTTGTTCCAGAAAAGCTGTCGAGCTAAAAAAAAAAAGGGGGGGGCTGGCGCAAGATACCCTGTGCTGTAAATTTGCGCCTATTTGCGATCGATTGAAAATCACGAGCAAGTCTGCACCGCAACATCGAAAATATGTGATACAGTTGATTCGCTCATAACGTATGAGCTCATAACGTATAAAGTCTACACTCCGTGTGACCAAAACCTTGACTAAGTGTAGCCTCGCTTAACAGCCATTAGCTCCCGACTTTATACGTTATGAGCGAATCAACTGTAATCGGAAAGCCCGGCGAGATTGGAACGCCGATGCGAACGGCAGCAAATTTCACTATGATCTTGCCAGCACGGCACACTATTCCATCAAGGTGGAGATCAAATGTCCAAAGTATGGTATTCCCCTGCTTAGTGGTAAGACACTTCCAAATTAATTATACTATTCGACTTTACGGAAAAATATGGTGCTCGGAAAACAGGTGGCAGGGGCGGGCGAGCGAGTGATCACGCTCAAAAACTGATGGCAGTGGTTGGAGAACCAGCGATCGTTCTCGAAAACAGGTTGAAAGGGTGGCCAATGAGCAGTCACGCTCGACAACGAATGACGGGAGTGGCGAACGAGCGAGTCGTACTCGAGAGCGGATGGCGGGGAAGGCGAACTGCTCGAAAATGGGTAGCAGGGACCGGCGAACGAGCGGTAATGCTTGAGAATAGTTGACGGAGGCGGCAAACGAGCGATTGCGCTCGAAAACAAGTGGGGGGATCCGGGAACGGTCGCCCTTGAGAACGGTGGCGGTGGATGCCAATGAGTAATCGCGCTCGAAAATGAGTGGCGGAGGCAGCAAACGAGCGGTCACGCTCGAAAACAAGTAGCAAGGAGGGTCGTCTGCCTGCCAGAGTCGGGTGATTGTTCTGGCATCCTAATGCGGTAGAGTATCCCGAGCCATGATCTGGATGTCTGCGCGCCAGCGGGCATGCGAACGAAGCTAGCGGGAAGCAGCGGAGAAATCCAGGATGATCGGCGAGCGATGGGCTAACGAGTCGATGAGATCGGTTGAAAAAAAAAAGTGGAAACCAGCCGTGGCCGATGGCAGAAACACTGAGGCAAGCAGACAGACAGGACCGAAGAGTATCTCTGCCTAGATCTGCTGTATCAGGGTGCTCATCCTCCGGGCTGCGATGACGCCTGCGATGTCTGGAACGTGCTAGCCATTCAGTGGTGACATCTTGACCGCCTTGGATAGGAAGCGAACGACGATTGGGGGAAGATAATGCGGTGCAATCTGGGAGGGATGTCAGGAAGGCTGCAGGACAAGTTGAATTTATCACCGGAGGTTCGACGTCAACGTGAAGAATTGGAGTAGTCGAGCAACCTCGCTGGCCCAAATTTGCCGGACTTTCTATTTCTCACATGTCCTCGCAATTCAGCGGACTTCAAGCTTCGAGCTTCAAAGGTCAATTTCAGTTACACGGCACTTAAGCAGCGCCATGACCTGCCATGGATACGTGCCGCGCCGCAGCAGTTACCCTTGCAAGACAAGAACTAAGAATGAACCTTCGGACTTTGAATTACTTTTTTTTGAAACTTGTACTTCAAACCACTTGAACGTATTAGAAACGACCATCTCCGGTCGCTACAGCGGGTCTCACCGTTACGTTTACTGGCGCAAAGATCGGGAAGATGTTGACGCATCTCCATTTCGAACTTGAACTACCACAAAGTCGGAAACAGACTGTTCTCGCGGGAACGGATCTCAGATACGCACACCTTTATGAGAAACAGCGGATAATACAAGTTCCTGGAGTGATTTTATCGCTATTAAGGTCTTATGATGCAGCTATCCGGAGACCATGAACGTTTGCTCAGCATGAAGCTAGGTCATAACGACCAGCAACTTCAAGTTGGATCTGCAGCACGTTGCGGTAATATGTCTCGCAGGTCCGGCGTACTGTATTACTGATTTTCAACCTCTTCAACCTCTAGTGGAAACAGGTCGATCTACCTGCTTCGTTATACTACGACTTACCTCCAGAAGCTAAAGTGGTAACAAGGCCAATCTTGTCGTGCACTGCCCAAGGCACCGGACCGGGAACATGAGGTGCGAGCAACTTCGTTCATATGGGAAGCGAAGGACACACCATTGAAGCGGGATCGACGGAGTAGTTTACGGGCAGACCGCGATCCCTATTGTGGATGCCTCCTCGCGCGGTTGGTAGGCGGATCCAGGGTGCAATTCACCTGGAGCATGGTTCACTGCTGCATGCTATGTCGACCTATCCGCTTGCAAGCAGCCGCATGAGCGGAGAAACAGAATCCAGTCCGTTTGGAGAGTCGTGCAAACTCCACTGGCCACCTACGTGGATCGCTATCTCTTCCTTTCGTTGCTAATAGCGTTATATCGATATCGCCAGATCTCAGTCATATACCGACCCTGCACGCTGCTACGTATGCGGAGATGAGGTCGGTGTCCATTCATGCTTTATTGCTCCAAAGCTCAGCTTGGTGCAGACGCCGTATCCTGGTATATATCCGGTTTATTATCTCCCTGCGGCAGCGCTGCGCTTTGCAGCATGTGCATTATTTGTCAGTGATCCGATCCCAAGACCATTTTTCCCAATCCAGGCGCTCGCCGAAATAGATAGGGGTATCTGTGTAAGCGCAATCCCCAGTACGTCCCACTAATATCCACCGCATTCATATGCAGCATACCACCCGCGGGGTGCGGAAGTAGTAAGCATATTTCCGCACACGGGAATATATGTTACTGATACTTTATTTGTTCCTCATGCAAAGTTGCGTATGCGATGTCCTATCGTGGCATAGTACTACAAACAGGATTCTCAAACGCCGACATTGATTCCAGGTATCGAAAAGGATCAACGTATTCGTCGAGGAGGAACTATAGACATGCGGTCATCGCGGCAAGCGCACTAAAATGAATCCCGATATCCAGAACAGACATCTCACAGCCTTGATATGCATGGACGAAGCGCCTGTCATCCACGTGGACTCGAAGACACGTTGTCACCCCTTCCACATGCTCTCATGGTAAATATGACACGATCCTTCCTCAACACTCTGCGCACCTCGTGCCACGAGTGGCTCGCTTTCAATGCTCTGCACCCTCGATGTGGTGCGGGTTTCTCGTGTACAGTGGAGCACGTTTCATTTCCGCACCAACGTTTGTTCACACTTGGAGATACTCGGCCCTGACGTTATCATGACCATCAGAAGGGAGCGAATGCACCAATTTCCCTGAGATAAAGTAAGTGGCGCGCGACCCACGGGAAACGAGGAACGTCACAAGACATCGTTTCTCAGAACGAAGACCCATGATATGCCACCTCACTCCGCGTCGCAAGCGTCCAAACTGTGCAGCTCTTCTCGATTGGAGAGAGGAACCAAACGGTTGGGATGCTCTGTGGATCGGTTAATCACCTACTGGCTCAATCCCGTCGACCGTCGGGCCCGACCGACGCCTTTGTTCCACCACAGGGACATGCCGCCAATGGGAATACTTGAATCGCGGTACCGCTCATCAGGGACAAAAACGCCATAGTACTCACAAGGGTCCTATGAACGTGCGTAACAGTACAAGCACGGATGGGATCGTCCGATTCGTCCTAGGACTGAATCACATCAGAGGGACTTACTAGGCTCAAATCGCGCGTCCAATGGACTGGCACACAAAGCACTTTGTAAGAACGGAAAACGCCGATTGGCACACTATCTCAATTTTTACACGGAATCAGGGTCGGAACAGGTCGTCTCAGCGTGGTGAACTCACTAGGTAGATCACCTATATTCCCAAGGATGTCAAAATGCACGAGCCGCGACCTACAGCGTCACCGTTGCCCTGCTTCCCACCCAATATTAAAATGAATTTAGGAGAACACGTTGCAGACGAAACGAAATATATCGATAATCACCTCTTTTTGTTCCTGGACAGCTAGTGGTAGCAATTAGGTTAATGACTGACGCAACGGCAACGACACGTCTCAGAGCACCCATTTTAGTTCAAATCGGGCTTTCCCGGCAGGCGAGGTTGTAGGACTACCTCGATCTGCTCAAAGTCTTTCATGCAGCCCACGAAGCTGGGTCACGCGACTCATAATTTGACACTCTTTTTGACCATATGCATGAAGTGCTGCGGACGAGCCCACTCATCGGCGAGAGGCGGCAGGCAGACCGGCACAGTAGATGGATGAACTGATCTTCCGACCATCAAATTATCCAACGATGCATCACGACAACGGATGACACGATGACGTTCCACCCCGCAATCGCAACCCGTTACCCCAAAACTCGACAACCAAACGGCATAAGATTATGACATCGGCATGCGCGGGTACTGGTACTAGACAAATTGCAACGACAATGCTACATGAAGCAAACGACCAAAAAAGAAAACTACGGTATTACTGATAAAATAATGTAGCGGAATCGACGACGGTACGCCGCACCTCGGGCTATGCCACACCGTAACACACGTCTACTGACACATGCACGTTTCATGACGCGAGACTCATCCACGTGTCGGGAATCTTGCTTCGAGCTTGGAGGATCTTGAACGCACGCTGTCGCCCGCGTCCTTCGTCCGCGAGGTTCGCTCTGCTTGGCTCTCCGTCGCTCTCGTCCTCTGCCTCATCCCCGTCTGCAAAGTCGAGTGCACCATGATCGATCGCCTTGGAACGGTCTCGTTCCGCGTACGAAGTCCTGCGCAGAGTGGTCGATGAGGCATGCCGACCATCTGGGAAGGCGGGGACGATCGTCCCCGCTCGATCTGAAAGGGAAGTCTTTGGTTGATACGATGCCAGGGATAATGGTTCTCTCCGGCGAACCAACGGACTTATGTCGATAGGTAATGAAGCAGCGAATCCGTCGTTTCCTAGGGTCCACCGCACATCTGCATTTCGTGAGCAGAGGACTACTGACGTCGACCCAGATAACTCACCCCTGGAAGCACCAAAGTCATCGTTATCTATGCCGTCAGTCCCTCGTCCAAGGCCATCCTCGGTCTCCTCTGGTATAAGCGCTCCAGGGACACCATTCCGCCGTCTGCTCACGAACACTTGCCACGCCTTACTATCTCGTCTCCAGGCATTCCTATGACTAGGAGTATTTGCAGCAACCAGCTTCAATATTTCTGCTTCCTGTGGATCGGGTTGATTGGGATATTCGGAAGGGCCTTCCTGTGCAGGCTGAGCTGTGGATGAAACACCGCTACTTGATGCGCTGGGCGTAGCTTCCTCTGCAGCCTTGAATTGAAGAGGAGAGTAAGCAGGAAGGGACGCCGGCCGAAGAGACGATAATGATGCTGGCAGGGTTTCGTGATTCGCTGCACGATGGCGTCCTCGACGTCGTGCTTGAGCGTTCTCGACGAATGGAAGAGTGGGAGCTGCGTCTGAAGACTCGGGATCGCTACTTGCTTCGTCAAAGTCGAATATCATCTCTACGAAAGGGGGCCCGTCAAATATGGTAAATAACATAAGCGCAACACCTTACCCTCGTTCTCGCGCGATTCACCGTTGGCCCTCGGGTCCACTTCCTCGCCAGGGACGACTTCTGCCGCCGTGATGTCGAACTTAACCTTTCTCTTACGTGGTGTACCATCGGCAAGCCTGTCCCGGCCAGCGCCTTGTGGCTGACGCACTTGTGCTTCTTCGGCTTCCTTGACTGGCGGGGTTACCTTCGCGGTTCTTGAATCGCCGGTCTCTTTAACCGGCTCACTAGCTTTGGAAGCGAATTCGCTTCTCGTGTTTGGCTGAGAAGCGGTCTGGTGCTGGCGTGCGCGGGCAACATCAGCTTCGAATATCCTGAAGTACCTAAAACTGGCAGCCATATCCCTCGTTTCGTCCATGCTCCGCTTGAAGGGTTGCACGATGCTGTCACCATTCAAGCGCGGAGATAATACCGAGGGAGAATTGAGGGATGACGATATCGAGCCGTCCGCGGAGCCAAGCGAAGAGGGGTGAGACGAGTACGGGGGTGGCGATCGGGGACTGCCGCTTGGGGATGGCTCAGTTGATCCTTGGGTCATTCGGATATGGTGCAATCCCGAGGTCGCCAACGATACAGAAAGAGTGGAAACTCTGGAACGTGACGATGATGGTGACATCACTCTTGGCGCTGTAGTCGGTGTCGGTACGAAACTCCGAACGGAGACAAGGGGCGTCCCTGACGCTCCTGACATGGAAGACGAAAGGCGGGAGCTGTCCCGCCTTTTTATCTCACCGGTTCTGGGACCCATTTGTTTCTCCACCTCACCTAAATTCTCGACGAACATTCGCCAAAGTTCCTCCACATCATGTCGCAGCTCGTCGTCCGCTTTTTCAATTTCTGCGAACTTATCTCGAACGATCGCCGCTATTTGCTCCTCTGCCAACGATCTGCGATGCTCGGAAGCTTTCACGGCAATCGACGACAAATGAGCAAAAACAGGGTGAGTGGGTATGAAGGGTGCTGGAGGGAAGAGAGGCTTCAAGCTGTAGAAGAAGGGTCCAACGACGGGGTTTGTTTGAGCACATGACTCTTGATGACTCCCCTGACCTGACTGAGTCGGTGTCGCCGTAGTAATCGCAATCTGAGGTAAGGCGACGCCAAAGGTAGAAGAATACGTGGACGATGACGACAGTCGCGTAACGTCCTCAGCAGACTAGAATGGTGACAAGTCAGCATCACGAAGTAATGATAAATGTTCCGAGAAAGATGTGCAGTGCCAGTAAACAAAGCAGGGCCCGACGGCGACGCACACCCGCATAACAAAGAGATAAAGCAGCTACCGAGCGACAGGTACTAAAGAACGTAGGAGTCAGCAGGGTACTCACAAGACAGTCTTTGTGCACTTCAATCCATCCATAACTGCTTAAAAGGGTCTCCTGCTCCACCCAGTCGGCAGAAGGGAGCAACGGGCCTTCCTGGAGGTCCTCGTCGGATGTTACCAGCTGCTGGACACGATATGCCGCTGTCTGACAAAGTAGACATGTGACCGTCGTATATCGGATGCATCGAGACGAGTCCGCGATAGGCGGCCCTATTCTCCTCATCCTCACTGTGACTTGTGGATGAGCCTGAAGGGAGAAAAAAAAGTGAGGATGAGTCGGAAATGGAGAACTATTGCTGCGGCTCACGATGGAGATGCCCTTGTCACCGACGTACGTGGGTGCGTACTCGGAGTTACCAGCAGCCGCTATGAGAAAATCGGGGGGGTCCTCTTGGTGATGCTCGGGCCATATGCGCACGTTGAGGCATTTGCAGGCCCTCGAGGGCTGGATCTGGGGCATCTCCGCCATTGAAGACGGACGCGGTGGTGGAGGGAAGAAGGGAGGAAGAGACAAACCAGCGTTTAGCGGTGCAGACCAGTTCTACTGAGCGGATTAGATGAATATGACCGGTGCCGTGGACCATGCTTGTTTCGAAGTCCATAAGTGGACATATGACAGCTTTACTTTCCCACGGTCACGCACTCTCGCCCAAACCGAATAAACTTGCTTCAGATTCCCAGCGACGCCGTGCTCTATCGACGGGTGCAGTACGTACAATAAGAATATCCAATAACACCAAGGCACAGGGGCGGGAGATAAGGCGTCTGAGGCATCACATCAGCGGGTGTAGACGCGACCACCGCGAGGCCGTATAGCACCTTCATAATATGCCTCAGTCGCATCCCGATTGGACCTCACTTTGGTCACTTGTCTTTCTTAGTCTCGACGTTGCCGTCAGGCCTCACGGCATCCTCAGACATTACTTGGCCATATTCGTTTACCCGTTTGGGATCGATGCGATATATCCACCGCTGGGCGTGGCCACGGACCAAGATTAGTCCGGTGCTGTGCATAATATATCGTACGAGCGCCCACCTGGTATAAGAATACTAAAAATACCAAGTCATCCCGGAAGCACGCGAGTCGATGGAGTGTTGGCATCTTGATACAAAACCTGCAGAATGGTCAACTCCATGCTCCATGTGATTGCATGGTAACTGTTGGTATCCTTACGCAAACAGGTCGTCCACCACTGTCGAAAGTGTCTTATAAATCATTGCTTTCATCGGCATATGAGCCACGCTCTACCCGAGTCCGCCGATAAGAAGCCGCAAACAGTGATATGGTAACGACGCACCTTCAGCTTATAATTGATGATGAGCTGGGGTATTAGTTGTGCCTGTCATATTCGTCGTCAAGGAGTCCTTGTCGACCTGAACGTGGTCACACAATATACTCACAAACCCAAACATGTACACGAAGGATGTAAGCGTCGAAATGATGTAGCTGTACCATCCCCTGTGTGTCTCATAAACAAGCGAATAGATACTATACGCTATCAATAGCGGGATAGCCACATAGGACACATATCGGAAGGCAAGCTTGTCGTATCTGTAAGATTATCGGTCACTATCGGAAATTCTGGCCATATTTCCAGTCCACTTACTCCTGTGTCCTCTTCTCATCCTCACTGAGAACGTGCTTATCTAGTTATATTGTTTGTGCCATGCGAAGCATGAAAAACGTGTTCGAGGTCATACCTTTAATATGCAACGTATAGGGGAACATCGATCCGGTAGGCGATGACACGATGCTGATATCGACCGCTTTTGTGATCTAACTCGTGCCGTCAATATAAGGGCGATACTCGGTTATCTGTATAAGACGGCTTGCCTTCCAGGCTTCGATAACGACACCCATTCCAGAGCCTAGAAGAATCATCCAGCTCGTGTCTGTGTTATTGTCGATGAGATACAGCAGAATCACGGTCTGGACAAACACATTGGTTATGATCTAGAAATATATCAGATGGTGGCACGAGCGTGGGTTCATCCACTGCAGGCGAAGAATGTACCGTCCTGTGGGGCCGATGAGTACAATAGAAGAAGTAAACACAAATATTATGTCCAATCTCACCTGACAGACACCCCCACGAGTTCCTTCCGCTGGCGCCAGTGCGCCACGTCGGATTTAAATGCGAGCATCTCAAATCTGTACCCATCAGCCCACAGCTAGCAGACACCAATTTCGGCGGAACTCACACCGTGTGCAGGATACTAACAGCCGCAGTTAGCGCGAGGAACCATGGATTAGTCTCAAGCAACATCCTCTTTACTTCATCAAGCTCTGCGCCAGCGCCACCACCCTGCTGTTTGACGGCCTCGTCGAAGCCGTGTGTTAGCGAAGCGAAGAGTTGAAATTTAAAGTACGACATGGGTTGGAATGATATTTGCAATGGGACAATAGGGGTTGTGGTGTTAATCTCCGTGAGGTGCGATCGTAGCAGCCAAAAATCATTCGCAAAGACGACTGGCTTGTAAAAACCTTTCGTTCCAGTTTCGTCCCTCGCGCCAGGGACCAGGTGAACATCTTTTGCACAATAAGTTTTACCAAGTTTATAATCATTTGCACTCACGTTCGGAGGTAACCGGGGGTAATTTATCGTATGGAATGATGGTCCCATCGGAGATGAGAGCTAATGTCAGATTCTGCGCAGGTAAGTATTAACCCCTGGTATCATAGCCGGTCACTGGTGGGGCGCACCCTATACCAATGTGAAACGATTTGCGTGTCTTCCTCAAT
>JBBPTU010000352.1:0-26854 GCA_038094295.1 Tylopilus aff. beelii | reverse complement strand
CCCTGGTTACACCCACCCACGCCGCCACCCCTCCTCCCAGTCCTCCCCCCTCTTCCTTACCATCGCTTGACACAATCAGCGATTCCAACTTGGAGGTCGCCCAAGCGGGATGGGAATTGGGACAAGGAGAATATTTCGCTGCGCCGCACCACCTACCCTCCACGATTTGACCCGGTAGTCCGCTGCCCACTCCGCAGGTACACCGTGCCCCCAGAAGAGTCAATCCCTCCGGCCTTGCTCCCCCAGAGAGGCCCCGCTGTTACTCCTGTGATGACGACACCCACTTCCATCCCAACTGCCCCCGCTACACATGTAAGTTCTGCTTCGTCCGAGCTCCAGGACACCCCCAATACTCCTGCCCCCGCAACCCCTACCAATGCGCTACCTGTAGTCTTAGAGGCCACTCTGCAGCAGAATGCGGAGATCTTGACTGGGACAACTGGGACGACAACGACGTCATCTGGAACGAGGGAGACCCCAACGGCTACTGAGTCGGAGCCTCAGTCACAACAAGGGGGTAATGTTACGGGCTGGGACGAGATCGAGGCTTGCTACGCTGAGTTGCATTGAACTATCGATTGCGCTACTGAAGCATTGGTCACAGCAGGCCTCCTCAGTACCCTGGAGCAGGACATGTACCTGGTATATCCAATGGGGGAGTCGAACGTGGGAAGCCTGACCACAGAGTAGCTGGGTACCTATTTTTCCTTGCATCGCTTTCTTTCCCTTTCTTGTACCCGATCTGATCTTATCCTGTACACCACCGTATGGACCTATTAGAAGCGTGTCACTGCTTTGCGCAGTCTGCAGTATGTCTTCCATATTATCCTTTCATTTCTGCTCACATCGCCTTCAGATGGAGCTTGTAGTTCTATTCTCAATCAGGATGCTTTCCTCCTCCTGCTATATCTCTTACTATAGCAGTAGTTTCCCACTCCCTTCATAGTTACGTATAAAAGCACCACTATCAGCGCCCATGTACTCTAGTTAGATCTATGCAATCACTAGTGTAACTTACTCACGCCACTCGAGTGAGCGAGACTTCCAACCTGGCCCGAAACTGCCATACTTGTGTCCTCATCGCTTTAACCTTCACCTATTCACTTCGGATCTTCACGCAAGCCCTTGCGCTCGTAATCGGCGAAGTAGTAAATCGCTCTCATGTTAACAACCACCTTCTGTCCGGCATCCATGGAACAACAAGCCTGGAACACCCTCCACACTATGGATATCCGAAAGTTCAAAGGAGACTTCCACAAGTTCAGGACTGTCCTTGAATTGGAGGCAGGATGGGCCAAGATAAAGGACATCAATGACATCTTCAGGATCCTATGTTGCACCGTGGATTTGGACACCACAAAGGCCATGGCACTAGTAGATCCACCACCTAAGGATATGAAAGAGTGGTTAGACAGAGCTGGAAGGTTCTATGACCTTGCCAAACAAAACAAGTATGACCAAGGAGGAGGGACAGGGTGGATGCTGTCCATCTGCAATGGAACCACAAATAGCAACAGACTCATTCGCCATCAAGTCATGTTGACCCGAGGATTGGTGATAAGGAACAGCAAAGACAGTTCATGGTCATAGATTGTGGGAAAGAAAGCCTAATCTTAGGACTCCCATGGTTACAAGAAATCAACCCCCTCATCAACTGGAAAAAAAGGGACAGTAGAACTCCCCAACATCATGCCTAGACTACGGCATGACTCACCCAAAGCAGTAACTCAGCAGTATCTTATCCACTACCTAGGAATGGACCCCAACACCCGGATAGCAAAACTATGGAAAAAGAAATTAGACTACGAAGCAGCACATGCCTACCCAGTACACAAAACCACCATATCCACCACGCTAGTGGCATCTGTGGAGAAAACAGAGGTAATCTTACCTCCAGCATACCAGGCATACAAAGAAGTCTTTGGAAACCCACCAGAAGGAGAATTACCCCCATTCAAATCTTCGACCATGTGATCAAGCTAATGAAGGACTTTGTTCCAAACAGAGCTAAGTCATACCCATTAAACCCTCAGGAGACCCAAGTATGCAGAGAGTTTGTGGACGAACATTTGAAAAAAGGAAAGATCGCCCCCTCAAAGTCCCCCCAAGCTTTGCCATTCTTCTTTGTTCTGAAGAAAGATGGGAAGTTATGACCCTGTCAAGATTATCAACATGTCAACTCTGGGACGGTTAAGAATGCCTACCCCCTTCCCCTGATCTTGGACTTCATCAACAAACTCAAAGATTTGTCAATCTTTACCAAGATGGATGTCTGATGGGGATACAACAACATGCTTATCCGACCTGAAGACAGATGGAAGGCAGCCTTCGTCACCCCCTTTGGCCTCTTTGAGCCTACTGTCATGTTCTTTGGCCTATGTAACTCCCCTGCAACTTTCCAAGCCCTGATGGACCATATCTTTGGGGACATGATAGCTGAAGGATGGCTTATCATCTATATGGATGATCTTCTCATCCATTCCAAAACCCAAGAGGACCATGATCAACGAACCAGGGACATTCTCCAACATATGTGGGAACATAAGCTATATCTGAAGCTGGAGAACTGTAGCTTCAATGTAGCAGAAGTTGAACACCTGGGCATGGTAGTCAAGAAGGGAGAAGTAAAGATGGACCTGACCAAATTGACCACAATCAAGAACTGGCAACCCCTCATGACAGTTAAAGCAGTCCAATCATTCATAGGATTCTGTAACTTTTACCACAAGTTCATCACAGGGTTCTCCGACCTGGCCCACCTCCACAACCTAACCAAAAAGGGGGCCCCTTGGAACTGGATGGATACAGTGGCTCAAAAAAGTGTCCCAATATTAAGCCATTTTGGAGTAATTGATTGATTGCGAGAGATGAAGAACAAACAAGACCAAACAATTGCAGCATGAAAGGAAGCACTTACAATTGGCATTCTAACACCGCTTGGATCATGTGATTCAGTCATCATACCACCAGGATATGGCTATTTTAAAATGACATGTCATTGGGACACTTATTTGAGCATCATATTGTCATTCATTATTTAGTAAATAACATAAGATTTTGATAGCTTCTGATGGATGTTATAAGCATCTCTGGCAAACCCTAAAGAAAAAGCTCAATAGCTACCCAAGCCCAGCAAGAGGAGTATGGGAACTTTGGGAGAGGATTGTAGTGGAGTGGGGTAAGATTGAGGTTGAGGAGTGTCAGAAATTGATTGAAAGCATGCCCAGGAGGATAGAGGCACTGATCAAAGCCAAAGAAGGGCACACTAGGTACTAAATGTCTAGAATTGGAATGATGCTCAAATAAGTGTCCCAATGACATGTCATTTTAAAATAGCCATATCTTAACGGCATGACAACCAAATCACATGATCCAAGCAGTGTTAGAATGCCAATTGTAAGTGCTTCCTTCCATGCTGCAATTGGTCTTGTTTGTTTTTTATCTCTCACAATCAATCAATTACTCCAAAATGGCCTAACATTGGGACACTTTTTTGAGCCACTGTAGTTGCCAATCCACATTCCTAAAACTCAAAGCAGTCTTCTTGACCAAACCAGTCTTACACTACCCTGACACTACCACCCCTTTCATGGTTATGACCAATGCCTCCCTATTAGCCACCAGAGCAGTCCTCATGCACAAGGACTTCTCAGGTGATCTCCACCCATGCATGTATTTCTCTAAGACCTTCAGCTCCGCAGAACGTAACTATGACATATATGACCAAGAAATGCTCGCCATCATCCTAGCCTTAGTGGAGTGGCAGCATTACCTCACAGGCACCCAGCACCCTGTCACCATTCTTACAGACCATTGAAACCTCACCTACTTCAAACATCTGCACAACCTGTTGCACCATCAGGCCCAGTGGCAGATGTTCCTACAAGACTATGACCTCATCTGGATGGCATTGCCAGGAACTGCCATGGCACCAGTGGATGCTCTCTCTCAGAAGGACGAAGTAGACACCTCAGGTGACAATGAAGACATAACCTTCCTACCTCCTTCCACCTTTATTCGAAAGCTCGACCTCACTCTGGCCGACAAGATCTCTCACTCCACCCTGGAGGACCCCCTTGTACTTGACACCCTGAAGGCCATGTCCTCAGTATCCTCCCCCCTTCCTTGCACATCCCCTGCCGATTGGACATTCCTTAACGGAGCCCTCTATTTTAAGGGTCGCCTGTATGTCCCCAAGCCCGTGCGTCAGGAATTGCTGCAGCAGCTCCACCTCTCCCCTGCCAGAGGCCACAAAGGACAATTCCATACCCTGGCTAGGGTCTCCCATGACTATTGGTGGCTGGGTCTTGCTTCCCACATCCATCGCTTCATCCAAGGTTGTTATGTTTGCCAGGCCAATAAGGTCAACAACACCCACCCCACTGTCCCAGGATTGTCCCCAATTGCCTCCTCCGCAACCCACCCCTTCCAACAGATCTCTGTGGATCTTATCACCGATCACCCCCCCTCAGGTGCCTTTGACTCTGTCTTGGTTGTGGTTGACCATGGCCTTACGAAGGGGGTCATTTTCATCCCATGTACCAAAACTTCCTCTGCAGCGGATATTGCCTCTCTCTTTTTCTGTCATGTCTTCCCCCGTTACAGCCTCCACAATAAATGCATCTCAGATCAGGGCACCCAGTTCACCTCAGCATTCACCAAGGAGCTGGCCAGACTCCTTGAATATGACGTCACCCCATCCACTGCCTACCACCCACAAACCGATGGTGAAATGGAACGTGTAAACCAAGAACTAGAAACCTATTTATGCATCTTCTGTGGCAATACTCCCGAGAAATGGAGTGAGCTTCTCCCCATGGCTGAGTTTTCTCATAATTCTGCTTTACACTCGGTCACCAATGCCTCCCCATTCTCCCTCATGATGGGCTACAAGCCCAGGGCCTACCCTCCGCTAACCAAAACCACCTTCCTCCCCACCCTGGAAGATCACATGAAACTACTCAAGAAGACATGAACCAAAGCGCTTGTGGCCCACCAAAAAGCCCAACAGGACATGCAGGAACAGACCAACTCCCGATTCAAGGGATGGAAAGTGGGGGACAAGGTCTGGCTCAAAGCCAAGAACCTCTGCATCAAGTTCGCTCACCAGAAACTCACCCCTAAACAGGTTGGCCCCTTTGAAATCACCCAGGTCCTTAGTAGACTGAACTACCACCTATCCCTTCCCCTGACTTGGAAAATACACAATGTATTCCATGCCACTAAGTTATCTCCTGCAACTACCACAACCAAATTTGGCCCCACGTTCACACAGCCCCCTCCCGAAATCGTGGAAGGTGAGATGGAGTATGAAATCGATACCATCAAACACCACTGTTGCAAAGGGAAAACTTGGGAGTACCTGATCAAGTGGAAAGGCTATGCTGATAGCAAGAACACCTGGGAACCCTCTAGAAACCTCTCCCACACAAAAAAGGTCATGAGAGAGTACTAGATGCTTTTCCCCAAAGACTTCCCAAAGAAGAAATAACCTCTAACTCTCCATTGCACCACCATGTTCACCTTCTTCGACCTTTGCACACTTGTGATCTCCTATGTCTTCCTCTCCTTCCTTGTGATCTATTACCAGAGTTATTGCCAACACAGCCTCCACCTGGAAATAACCACACCCCTAGGAACTTTTGCCCTATCTGCCTCCCCGACAAGATGTCCCAGAACCATGAACCCGGACTGGGACAATGCCCCAACCACTCCTCCTACACCCATTCTCACTGCATTGCCCCCCACCACCCCCATCACACCACTACTTCCTGATCCAGTCGTGTCACTGCCACCTGTTGTGCCACCACCTCCTGATCAGGCCACCTTGGATAGGAACTGGCCACAGCAGTGGGTCCCCGACCCTGACCACCCAATGATGGAAGGAGAGGCACTGCCCAAGGACCTATAAGAAGGGAGTGGACCGACAAGATAAATATCAACTTCGGGATGCTTGTCTACTACTGCCTCTCCACTTTGTCCTCTCCCCTCACTCTTGCAAAAGACCAAATCAATACCTGTTTCCACGATGACTATCCTGTACCAGAGGAACTCCCCCTCTTCCTAGACCTCCTCTCCACTCCTGCCAAGCACAAGCTCATTGCCCAGATTGTGGAGAACCTGGACCACCTCTGACATTACCAGTCCCAGGTGGCTTATACCCACGGCCCACACCATAACCTGGTCCTTGCCATCCACACCCTCTGTCACACCTCCTATGTCCTATGCTGAACTGAGCCATCCAACAAGGAGATGACATCTGCCGTCTTCTCTCTATCAAAGGCCCTTCCAAAATACTTTGACAAGCTGTTGGGATATGGCTTCCTGTCCCTGGTGGAGACCATTTCACACTCATTGCAATGTACCCTGGTGCACAACGTGTTTCTTCAATTCCTGCGTAGCGTCCTCTGGGAATACTTGGTCAAGGTCTTCAAACAATGGGATAGAGAGGGTTTACCAGTGGATGATGCTGTGACCCCCGCCAAGCCTGTCCCCTCTCAAAACTCTTGCCACCATCACCAGAGTGCATGATCTATGGGAAGATCAGATGCTGGCCCCCCACTGCCAGCCAAGGTACCCACTCCTCCCCCTGATGCCTCCTCCACCCCCACCAATCTGCAACGCAGGGTATGCACCATCAATTTTGTACTTCCCCACCAATCTCCCAGCCCCCAGACTGCTGTGGTGGCAGCCCCTCCCTCCCCCTCTACCTCTGACTCCACCACAATTCCTTCCCTTGACAGTTCCAATGACGAGGACAGAGATGCCTCCTCCACAAAGGCAGACACTGGATGGGACCCTACTAAGGCCCACTTGGGAGGGGCCTATCATTGTAACCCTCTCCCCTGCCGAGTCGTCCGAGCAGCCCTTGCTGCAGCCGTCTCCAGAATTAAGACATCAGCCACTGAGACACCAAAGCCTGTGGTCCCCACAGCCATCATTCCCCCTTCCCATGCCATTGCCATCACCCCTTTTGCTGTCCAAAAGTGTTATGCATGTGACTCCCCCTTCCACTTTCATCCCAACTGCCCCCATTACACCTGTCCCAGATGTAAGTGTGTTGCGCCTGGGCACTCCCACTATCAATGCCCAGATAACCCTCGACCTTGTGATTACTGCAGAAAATGCAGTCATCCTTTCCACTACTACCCCAACTTGGTTGGTGAGGATGAACTCAAGTGGGACAATATGGACATCATCTGGAACAACAGAGATGTCGATGGCCTGGATAGAAACTGAACTGGTGGTTCAGCCTTGCGTGGGGGGTAATGTTACAGTTTGGGACGACTTGTTGATCCACACTACTGAACTCAATGATGCGATCTTACAAGCCATTGAGGAGGGGACTTATGAGGGGTATGTTTTGTTCTGCAATGGAGAAGTTCTTCCCAGGCCTGGGATGATGTAGACAGTGCGTTCGCAATGGAGCAGTCTATCGACTGACTCCACTGATATCTGGACTGCTTTGCTTTGCTTCACTGCCTTCAGGCACAAGGTCCATGCCACCATTTCCTTTCTCAGCTTCTTCATCCTGTATACCATCATACGGACTCAGTTTAGATTCACTCGCACCAGATTCTATGCTTTCTCACTGGTGTGAGAAGTCCTTCTCATGCAAGTCCTATGTCTCTCTCCTGGATGCCACTATCCTCCCACTGTCATATCTCTTGTTATGATAGCATTTCCCCTATCCCCAGTTATGTATAAATACCCTAGATTGGTGCCATGTACCTTAGTTTGATCTACGCAATCTACCTGCGTTCTCATCTCTTCTGCTGTGAAGATAGACTCTTCAAGTGAGATCACTGCCAGACTGGATCCTCTCTACCAAGCATTGCTCATCATCCTCTATGTCTATTGCTCCTTACTAGACAAGCCATGGAGAAGGGAATGACAGGATGCATATTGTAACAGGCAGGCTCTGAACTTAAGAGTTGGAGCCAGGGGAAGAGTTTGATCTTTTGTTATGATATGTGTCCTGTCACTCTCTTCTCCTAAGTTTGTCTAGGAGAGAGCAGTAAATGTAGAGTATCACAAGCAAGGCTTGGTAGAGGGGATCCAGTCTGTCAATGGTCTCACTAGAAGAACCTATCTTACTAGTGGAAGGAGATGAGAATGCAGGTAGATTGTGTAGATCAAACTACTGTACAAGGCGCTTTACAGGGGTATTTATACGTAACTGTGGGGGATGGGGAAACATGACTATAATGAGAGATATAATCATGGGAGAGGATCAGCATTCATGGGAAAGCCAAGCCAGTGACATGAGAGAACGTCTCATGACTGTGGGTGTACATGTTAGATAGCGGAGACAGTTAAATAGAGTCTGTATGGCAGTGTACAGGATGAAGCAAGTGAGAATAAAGATTGTGGCTTGGGCCCACATGTGAAAGAGAAGGGAGAAAGTGTCGTACCAACTATGGAGTCACCTCAATATGTCCTCATCAGTCCTGGCGATGTTCTCGATGACATCCCAAGGGAAGTCTCCTCTGGGGACTATCTTGTCATCCATATACAAGACCATACCACATAGGAAGCCATCAAGGACTGCTTCTTGGAGGGTGTAGCACAAGTCTTGCTGGTGGTGCGCTATGTCATCCCAGACCATAACAATCTACACCCAATACAATGAGTTGAACCATACGATCAATAAGGCTACTGAAGCTTTGGTAGGCATGGGACTTCTCAGTATGTTAGAGCGGGACATGTTCCTTGTCTATCTGATGGGAGATTCAGATGTGGGAAACCCAACCATGGAGTAGCTGGGTACCTCTTTTTCCTTTGCATCACTTTCCTTTCCTCTTTCATCTCTTGAACTGATCTATCTTGTACACTGCCATATGGACGCAGTAGAAGTGTGGCACTGCCCTCCGCAGTCCACAGTATGTTCCTTCCTTATCTCTTCATCTCTGCTTGCATCGCCTTCAGATGGAGCTTGTAGTATTAATCCTTCTTTGGACGCTTCCCTCCTCCTGCTATATCTCTTACTATAGCAGTAGTTTCCCATCCCCTCATAGTTATGTATAAAGCGCCACTATCAGTGCCCATGTACTTTAGTTAGATCTACACAATCAAAGTGTAACTTACTTGCACTGCTCAGAAGGGTAAGACCCCCATCCTGGCTAAGAACTACCACACTTGTGTCATCATTGCCCTCGCCTTTACGTTCTCCGTGCAGACATACCTACAAGCCCTAACCTTATTGATCTTTGAAGTACTGTTGCGCTACCATGTTAACAAAAGATCTAACTCTTCCCCTGGCTCCAACTAACACATTCGTTGTTATGGTCTGGGAGGATATGGTGTGCCATCAGGAAGACCTTTGGTTTGCTCTCAAGGAAGCTATCATAGATGAACTCCATGCTGGGCTTGTCTCCTACATTGATGACAAGATAGTACCTGGAGGGGACTTCCCTTGGCAAACCATAGAGGACCACTTCACAACAGATGATGAACTACTTCAATGACTCCATGGTTGGTTCAATTGTTTTTCCCTTCTTTCTTCCATGTTTTGTGGGCCTGTGACACAACCTATATTCGCACTTACTTCATCCTGTACACCACCATACGGACTCTATCTAACCTTCCCACTTATGTAACATGTCTTCCCATTGACATGGGAACCCTTCTCATGTTGTTTGCCTTGGCCTTCACACAGATGCTAACTTCTCCCATCACTATATCTCTTGTTATAGTCACATTTCCCCATCCCCACTGGGTTACATATAAATACCCCTGTAAAGCACCCTGTACAGTAGTTTGATCTATGCAATCCACCTGCATTCTCATCCCCCTCCGCTAGCAAGATAGGTTCTTCTAGCAAGATCATTGACAGACTGGATCCCCTCTACCAAGCCTTGCTTGTGGTTCTTTACATCTATTGCTCTATCCTCAATGAGCTCAGGAGATGAGAGTGTCAGGACACGTATTGAAATATTTGGAGCCACCCCTCCACCATGACTTCCTATAGGGTTCTGGATAGTTCAGACTCCAACTTGCCCCCTCCACCCCTGCCTTCTTGAAGAGCACCCTTGCATCCAGCAGTTCCTTCTGTCCCACCTACATCATGTCATATTCAGGATAGATGCACGCCTCTACAAGGCAGAACCCCTTCGACCCCCATCACACACCTCCCAGTAGGCCCAGAACATTGGAGAGCTTGAAGCACCTTTTGAAGCTCCCTGAACCCTTCCCTTCTGAAAGCTGGGTGAACTGAACCCCCCACCAGTAGCTCCACCCTCCCCTCCCACATCCAGACCCCCCACTCCCTATCTCTGAACAACAAAGAAGTTCCTATTTCAGTGGATACAGAACCAATACCAGAACCTTTGGAAATGTCTTACATCCCCAATGAAGGAGACCGTATCAACCTTTTTGGACCAGACCTAGACCTTGACTCCTCTTCCCGTACCACCCCTGAACACCCAATCACCACCACCCTACAAGAGGACCTTCAAGACCCCAGAGTATACGACAGAATGGCCAACCTTGACAATGCCCCTGATACCCACAATACATCCTCTAAGGAGAACAAAGTGGCTCTACCAGATTCCTTTTCTGGTAACACCAAGGACACTTGCAGATGGATGTCATAGATGTGGGCCTACTTCTCAGTCAATTCCTCCATATTCAGCACTGAGGAAGCCCCAAACCACCAACAAAGGGTTATCACACTCCTCAACTGTATGAACAAGGGACGAGGAATGGCTTTTGCCAAAAGCTGGTACAATTGAATCCTAGATCTGACTGTCAAAGATGAAGATGTCTGGTTTGATAAAGTACAAAAGGATTTTCTGGCACTCTTCTCCCCACTTTCAATCAAGCAAGAAGCAAGGAATGCCCTGGATGTCATAAGCATGGACAACTTCCATGGGGATTTCTGCGAATTCTGAACAGCATTTGAATTAAACTTAGCATGATCCCAGATGGATGATCAGGAGGATATCAAAAGGATCTTGTGAGGCACAGTATCCTTGGAACTAGCAAGGAAGATGTCAGGAGTCAACAGTGAGCCTGAGACCACTTGAGAATGGCTGGACAAGGCAGAAGAATTCTATAACAGGGATCTCCAATATAAACACGATAGAAGGAGGAATGGAGCCCACTTTATGCACACAAAAACCCCTGACCACTCCTGAAGAAGGGACCCCAACACCATGGACATAGATGCCATCCACCTCACCCCTGACAAATGAGCAGAATGCTTCACCAAAGGACTGTGCTTCATTTGCAGAAAGAAGGGATGCTCTGCCAGGAACCACAGAAAGGGCAAAGTGCCCTGGAAGAAAAGAAATGGGAAACCCCCACAGCAGGAGATACAAGCAGCTGCAATTGTCAATACCCCACTCAGTGTTAACGTGGTAGCATAACAATACTTCAAAGATCAATAAGGTCATGGCTTGGAGATAGGTCCTGAGAGAGAACGTGAAGGCTAAGGTGATGATGACACAAGTATGGCAATTAGCCAGGGCTGGGGTCTTGCTTGTTCCGAGTGGCGTGAGTAGGTTACACTTAGATTGTGTAGATCTAACTAGAGTACATGAGCACTGATAGTGGTGCTTTTACACATAACTATGAGGGGATGGGAAACTACTACTATAGTAAGAGATATAGCAGGGGGAGGAAAGCATCCAGAAGGGGAACAATACTACAAGCCCCATCCAAAGGCAATGTGAGCAGAGATGAAGAGAGAAGAGGAAGACATACTGTGGACTGTGTGAGGCAGTGATGTGCTTCTAAAGAGTCTGTATCATGGTATACAAATAAGATCAGATCAGAGGGAGAGAAAGGAAAGAGGCAATGTGGAAGAAAAAGAGGTACCCAGCTACTCTGTGGTTGGGTTTCCCATGTCCAAATCTCCCATCAGATAGACCAGGAACATGTCCCGCTCCATTGTACTGAGAAGTCCCACCCCTACCAATGCTTCAGTTGTGCGATTGATAGTACATTTCAACTCATTGTATTGGGCATAGATCTCTTCCCAGCCCATAATACTCAGGCAGTCCACCAAAAGTACAAGGTTTTGGAGAAAGCTGCACTAGAAACCCTCAGAATTTGCTACTCTAAGCCATCTGACAGGTCGGAGGCAGAAGAAGACTCTGACAAGGAAATGGCTATAAATAGGCTTATGTTACGGGCTGGGACGAGATCGAGGCTCGCTATGCTGAGTTATATCAAACTATCGATCGCGCTACTGAAGCATTGGTCACAGTGGGCCTCCTCAGTACCCTGGAGCGGGACATGTACCTCGTCTACCCTATGGAGGAGTTGAACGTGGGAAGCCCAACCACAGAGTAGCTGGGTACCTATTTTTCTTTGCATCACTTTCCTTTCCTTTCTGGTCATCGATCTGATCTTATCTTGTACACCACTGTACGGACTCTTTAGAAGCACATCACTGCCTTGTGCAGTCCACAGTATGTCTTCTTTCTTATCTCTTCATTTCCGCTCACACTGCCTCTGGATAGAGCCTGTAGTTCTATTCTTGTTCAGGACGCTTTCTCCTCCTACTATATCTCTCGTTATAGTAGTAGTTTCCCATCCCCACATAGTTATGTATAAAAGCGCCACTATCAGTGCCCATGTACTTTAGTTAGATCTATGCAATCATTAGCGTAACTTACTTGCGCCGCTCGAGTGAGCGAGACCCCAATCTGGCTCATAATCGTCATACCTGCATCCTCATCGCCTTAATCTTCACTTATTCACTCCTGATCTTCGCCCAGGCCCTCGCTCTCATCATCAGCGAAGTAGTAAATCACTATTGCGTTAACAGCTTACCCTGGAAGAGGGTTTTTAGAAGGGAAGGAAGGATTGGCATCTTCCCTTCCCAGAATTGCTCCTGTATTTGTAACTGATAAGAAGTCCCAATCAATGCATATTCCCCTCTCTCTGTATGCCAGGACAACAGGACAAATCACCAAAAAGAAGGCCCTGGTGGATAGTGGAGCAACTCGGTGCTTTATTGATCACCAGTTAGTGGCCCATATGAAATGGCCAAAGAAACACCTCCCATGACTGGTCAAGGCTAGCAATGTAGATGGAATGATAAACCAAAATGGGTTAATCAGATTCTCTGTCACCCTTCAGGTTCAAATTGGAAATTGCGAGTGTCCCCAGAAGTTCCTGGTGATCAAATGCAGAAAGGAAGATGTCATTTTAGGGCTACCATGGCTACAAGAACAAAATCCCATCATTAATTGGGCAACTGGACAGGTGTTACTCACCACCCCCCCTGTTAACACGATAGCATATCACGATCTCTTTGAACAAGATAGTGAAAGCCTGGAGGTAGATCCGCAACAGGTACATGAAGGTCAGGGCTATGAGGATGCAAGTATGGCAATTATGGGCCAGTGCAGGGGTTCTTGCTCAAAGAGTGGTGTGAGGAAGTTACACTATGGATTACATAGATCTAACTAGAGTACATGGGTGCTGACAGTGGCACTTTTATATGTAACTATGTGGGGATGGGAAACTACTGCTATAGTAAGAGATATAGTAGGAGGAGGGAAGCATCCAAGGAAGGATAGATTCTACTGGCTCCATCCGAAGGCAATGTGAGCAGAAATGAACAGATAAGAAAGAAGGCATACTGCAGACTGTGCAAGGCAGTGACACGTTTCTACAGAGTCCATATGGCGGTGTACAGATAAGGTCAGATCAGGAATGAAAGAGGAAGGAAAGCGATGCAAGGAAAAATAGGTACTCAGCTACTCTGTGGTTGGGACAATTCATTGATTCACACTACTGAGCTTAACAACACGATCCAACAAGCCATCGAAGAGGGGACATATGAGGGGTAGGTTTCGTTCTGCAAAGGAGAGGCCCTTCCTGGAAGTAATTTCCCTTGGGAAGATGTAGATGGCACATTCGCAATGGAGGAGTCCATCGACTGACTCCACTGATATCTAGATTGCTTCACATTGCTGCATCACCTTTGGGTACAAGGTCCACGCCACCATTTCCTTTCTTGTCTTCTTCATCCTGTACACCACCATACGGACTCAGCTTAGATTTGTTCCCATCAGATCCTATGTTTTCCCATCAACATGAGAAGTCCTTCCCACATAACTCGTGTTTCCTTCACACAGATGTCGTCACCCTCCCACTATCATATCTCTTATTATGATAGTGTTTCCCCTATCCCCAGTTACATATAAATACCTTAGATCGATGCCATGTACTATAGTTTGATCTATGCAATCAATCCTGTGTTCTCATCTCATCCACTGTGAAGATAGGTTCTTCAAGCGAGACCATCACAGAACTGGACTTCCTCTATCAAACCCTATTAGTCATCCTCTATGTCTATTGTTCCTTGCTCAATGAGCAAAGGAGACGAGAGTGACAGGACACATATTGTAACAGCTACCTTGGTCACAGAAGCAGCAGTACGCTATCGCATTAACAAAAGATCTAAGTCTTCCCCTGGCTCCAACTAATATGTTCGGGGCCCCACCAACCTCACCATGACTTCCTATTGGGTCCCAGACAGCTCTGACTCAGATACCCCCCCTCCACCCCCACCTTCTCGAAGAGCACTCTCACACACAGCAGTTCCTCCTCACCCATCTTTGTCATGTCACATTCAGGATAGACACACGCCTCTACCAAGCGGAACCCCTTCAACCCCTATTGCACACCTCCCAATAGGCCCAGAATGTTGGAGAGCTTGAAGCACCTCTAGGAGCTCCCCATAATCACCACTCCTTGAAGCTGGGAGAACTCACCCCACTACCAGTAGCCCTCCCCTCCCCTCTGGGCAACCGACACTGCACTCCCTATCCCTGAACGATGAAGAAATCCATATTCACATGGATATGGAACCACTATCAGAACCTCCAAAGGAATCTTACATACCATCAGACGAAGAGTGGTTTGACCTTTTTGGACCCAATCCAAACTTTGACTCCAATCCCCATCCCCCCTCCCAGAACCCCATCATTGCCGCCCTACAAGACACCTTATGAGACCCCAGAAGTTATACCAGGATGGCAGACGCAGGAGATGCCAATGATGGCATATCCTTTAAGGAGAACAAAGCAGCTTTACCAGATTCCTTTTCTGGTAATGCCAAGGATGCTCACAGATGGATGTCACAGATGCAAGCCTACTTTGCGGTCAATCCTGCCATATTTGGCACAAAGGACATACCAAATCACCAACAACAAGTTATCACGCTCCTTAACTGTATGAACAAAGGGCGAGGGATGGCATTTGCTGAAAGCTGATATGATCAAATCCAAGACCCAGCCATGAAAGAAGAAGACAGTATGTTTGATAAAGTATCTAAGGACTTCCTAGCGCTCTTCTCCCCGCTCTCCATCAAACAAGAAGCAAGGAATGCTCTAGACACCATAAGCATGAGCGACTTCTGTGGAGATTTCCAGGAATTCAGGACCACCTTCAAACTCAATTTGGCTAGGTCCCAGATGGATGATCAAGACAACATCAAGAGAATCCTTCAAGGGGTGGTGTCCCTTGAATTATCACAAAAAATGTCCCAGGTAAATGAAGAACCAAAGACCACCCAGGATTGGCTGGACAAAGTAGGAGAATTCTATGACAGGGACCTCCAGTATAGACATGATCGACAAAGGAAGGGAGGACATGTCACTTATACCCAATCCTTCCAGAACCATTGAAGGAAAGATCTGGACGCCATGGATGTCGATGCCATCTGCCTCACCCCCAATGAACATGTGAAATGCTTTGCCAAAGGGCTGTGTTTCATTTGTAAGAAGAAGGGATGTTCCACTAAGAATCATAAGAAAGGGAAAACTCCCTGGAAGGAAAGGAACCAGAATCCCCCTCACCAGGAGGTCAGGGCCATAGTAGTTGCCAATTCCCCACCTGGCCAGTTCACAAAGAAGTATAAGGTCTCCAAGAAAGCCACTCTGGAGACCTTGCAAATCTGTTACTCCAAGCCATCGGAGAACTCCAATGAAGAAGACATCTCAGACAAAGAAACTACGGTGAATAGACTAACCCTGGATGAGGGTTTTTAGAAGGAAAGGAAGAATCAGCATCTTCACTTCCCAAGATCGCTCCTGTATTTGTAACCAATAAGACGTCCCAGTCAATGCATATCCCCCTCTCACTGTATACTGGAATGACGGGACAAATCACTGAAAGAAAGGCACTTGTGGACAGTGGGGCCACTGGATGTTTTATCAACCATCAGCTCATTGCATGAATAAAATGGCCAAAGAAACACCTCACCAGGCTGGTAAAAGCAAGCAACATGGACAGGACTATTAACCAAAATGGGCTAATAAGGTTCTCAGTCACCCTACAAATAGGCATCAGGGATTGGAAGTGTCCACAAACCTTCTTAGTCATCAACTGCAGGAAAGAAGACATCATCCTAGGGCTTCCCTGGTTATGAGAACAAAACCCAATTATTAACTGGGCAATCAGGAAGGTGTTGCTCACTTCCCCTCCAAAGTTGTGACACAACTCCCTGAAAGCAGTAACCCAACGGTACCTGGTCTGGTACCTGGGAATGGACCTGGACGCTCACATCACTAAATGGTGGAAAAAGAAACTGGATCACAAAGCCACAAAAGCATACCCTGTCATGAAAACCACCATCTCAACCAAGATAGCCACAGAAGCTGTAAAAAAGAAAGTGGCACTCCCAAAGGAGTACAAAGCCTATCAAGGGGTTTTCGAAGACCTGCCAATAGGGGAGTTACTGCCTTTGAGGGAGTTTGACCACACCATAGACTTGTCCCCAGACTTCAGTCCAAAACAAGCAAAAGCCTATCCCCTAAACCCAGAAGAACAGAAGGCATGCCAAGACTTTGTAGATGAACATTGGAAGAGTGGAAAGATCACTGTGGCAAAATTCCCCCAAGCCTCCCCCTTCTTTTTTGTTCCCAAAAAGGACGGGAAGTTACACCCCTGTCAGGACTACCACCACCTAAACTCCAAAACCATTAAGAATACCTACCTGCTCCCCCTTATCTCAGATCTAGTGGACAAATTAAAGGTGTCATCCATCTTTACCAAGATGGACATCCAATTGGGATATAACAACGTCCAAATCTGCCCTAATGACAGGTGGAAAGCTGCATTCAGTACCACTTTTGGGCTTTTTGAACCAACCATCATGTTCTTCAGTCTTTGTAATTCTCTGGCCACCTTCCAAGCCCTAATGGATAGCATCTTCGGAGATCTCATTGCTGAACGATGGCTGGTGATCTATATGGACGACCTTCTCATCCACTCAGCTGATCTTAAAACCCATGACGACCAAACTAAGCAGGTATTGGTGTGCCTCCAGGAACACAAACTCTATCTCAAGTTGGAGAAATGCAGTTTTAACGTCCCAGAAGTGGAATATCTAGGGATGATAGTACAAATGGGCATGGTCCTGATGGATCTGGTAAAGCTTACAGCAATACAACAATGGCAACCCCCATCATTAGTAAAAGCAGTATGATCCTTTATAGCATTCTGCAACTTCTACTGAAAGTTCATCCCGGGGTTCTCCAACATTGTCCAACCACTCCACTCTCTCACTAACAAAGGGACTCCTTTGGAATGGACCCCAACCCACCAGACCACCTTCTCCACACTGAAAGCAGAATTCCTCAAAGCCCCGGTCCTCCGCTATCCTGATACAAAACTCCCCTTTATGGTGATGACCAATGCATCCCTAGTTGCCACTGGAGGTGTCCTAATGCAACACAACTTGGCAGGTGACCTCCACCCCTGCACCTACTTTTCCTGCACCTTCAGCTCAGCAGAACGGAATTATGATATCTATGATAGGGAAATGCTGGCTGTCATTCTAGCACTTCATGAATGGTGACATTACCTCACTGGGACCGCTCACCCTGTCATGATCCTAATGGACCACTGTAACCTTACATATTTTAAGCATCCCAAGGACCTCTCCCGCCACCAGGCACAATGGCAGGTGTTCCTACAAGATTTCAACCTCATTTGGAAAGCCCTCTCAAGTACTGCCATGGGGCCAGCAGACGTGCTGTCCCGGAGACACAATGTCGATACCTCTTCTGACAATAAACAGGTCACCTTCTTACCTCCTGTGGCTTTTGTCCAAATGATTGATGTTGTGATTGCTGACAAAATCACCTCCTCTACCTCTGATGACCCCATGGTCCTCCATGCCCTCCAAGCCCTGTGGGACCATTCCCCCATCCTCCCCTGTTCCCATTGGGATGATTGGACCTTTATGGAAGGTTCCCTGTACTTTAAGGGGCACCTTTACGTACCTGAGGCCACACACATGGACCTGCTCTGCAAACTCCACTACTCCCCCACCAGCAGGCATGAGGGCCATTTCTGCACCCTCCATCGCATCTCGAAAGACTACTGGTGGCCTGGCCTTTCAACCCACATTTGCAACTTCATCACTGGATGCGCTGTCTGCCAGGTCTCTAAAGTTAATACCCACCCTACAACCCTGGGCCTCTCCCCCATCCCTTCCCAAGCCTGTTGCCCATTCTAGCAAATCTTGGTGGACCTTATCACCGACCTTCCCCCCTCCCACAGCTATGACTTGGTTATGGTCATGGTTAACCAAGGCCTTATGAAGGGGGTAATTTTCTGCCCGTGTTCCAAAACCATCAGTGCCAAAGGAGTGGCGGATCTCTTTTTCTGATCTGTCTTCCCCCATTTTGGCCTTCATGACAAATGCATATCTGATAGGGGACCTCATTTCACATCCACCTTTGCCAAGGAGCTAGCCTGACTGCTCCATTATGACATCACCCTCTCCACTGCCTACCACCCCCAGACCAATGGAGAGACTGAACAAGTAAATCAGGAACTTGAGACCTATCTAAGAATATCCTGTGGGAACAAACCCAAGGAATGGTCGGCAATGCTCCCCCTGGCAGAATTCTCTCACAATTCTGCCACCCACTCCAGCACCAATGTCACCCCCTACTCCCTCATGATGGGATACGAACCCTGGGCTTACCCCCCATTGACCAAAGCCATCTTCCTCCCGGTGCTCAAGACACAAGCTAAACTACTAGAGGAAGAACACAAAGAAGCCCTAGCAGCACACCATAAAGCCCAATAGGATATGAGAGAATGCATCACTTCTCACTTCAATGGGTGGAAAGTAGGAACTGAGGTCTGGCTCAATGTAAAGGATCTCCGAATCAAATATAGAAATCGGAAATTAGCTCCAAAACGAGTCGGCCCCTTTGAGATCACTCAGGTTCTCAGCCAATTGAGCTATAGAATCGCAATTCTGTCCACTTGGAAGATTCATGACATTTTTCATGTGTCCAAATTATCCCCTGCCATAACCACTTGAGAACATGGCCCCAGCTTCCCTGCCCCCCCACCTCAGTTAGTCGACGGTGAAGTGGAGTACAAAGTCAAAACCATCAAACGCCACAGGAGGGTGGGAAGGTGAACTGAATACCTGGTAGCCTGGAGGGGCTATGCCACATTGGAGGACTCATGGGAACCTGAGGGGAACCTATCACATGCCAAGAAAACACTGAGGGAGTACCAGGCAAAGCATCGAAAGGACTTCCCATGCATCTGAAAACCTCACCATGATCTCCCCCTGTGACCTCATCACTTTGATCATTGTCTCGTTCTTCCTCCTACTTGCCTACCTCACCTCCCTACTCTCCAAGAAGGGAATGGTCTTCCAGATCCAACAGACCCATACCGAATTTCGCATCATTCTCCTTGCCCCCACCTACACCTCAAACACCACCAGGCAATCCAGGACCTATTCTGCCCTGGCCACACCTCCTTAGCCCAACCCAAATTGGAACCCCACTTGGAACCCAGCTGACAGAGCAGTAGAAATAGACTGAGGGAAGGTCTGTTACGGTCTGGGACGACTCTCTAGCCCATGCTACTGAACTCGATGCCACTATCAAGCAAGCCATCGAGGAAGGGACTTATGAAGGCTATGTCTCGTTCTGTGACGGAGCAACACTCCCGGGAGGTGACTTCCCTTGGGAAGATGTAGACGGTGCGTTTGCCACGGAGCAGTCAGTTGGCTGACTCCATCGATATCTGGACTGTTTCGCTTTGCTTCATCGCCTTTGGGCACAAGGTCCGTGCCACCATTTCCTCTCTTGTCTCTTACATCCTGTACACCGCCATACAGACTCAGTTTAGACTCCTTCCCGTCAGATCGTATGTTTTCCCATCATCGTGGGACGCTCGTCACACACTTGTCTATTTTCCTTCTCACGGACGCCACCATCCTCCCACTATCATATCTCTCGTTATGATAGCGTATCCCCTATCCCAGTTACATATAAATACCCTAGATTGGCGCCATGTACTGTAGTTTGATCTACGCAATCTACCTGCGTTCTCATCTCCCTCCGCTGCGAAGATAGGGACTTCCAGCGAGACCATTGCCAACCTGGATTACCTGTACCAAGCCTTGCTCGTGATCCTCTACGTTTATTGCTCTTTGTTAGATGAACGAAGGAGGAGAGAACAACAGGATGCGTATCGTAACAAAAGATCAAACTCCTCCCCTGGCTCCAACTCTTAAGTTCGGAGCCCGCCTACCCCAACCACGTCTTTCTGAAGTCCCCCATCAGACGACTCTTCCGACGATCAAACCCAGACCCCTACCTCCTCGCGCCCTAACCCTCCACACTCCCACTCGGTGGTTCCTAATCCAGCATCGCAGACTACTCGCCCTTCGACTAGAAGTCGGCGCATACCAGGTTCCTCGAGTCAAACCGGATCCCTCCTCGGTACACTAAGGACTCGCCTTCGCTCTGGAAGCTCCCCAGAACCCCAGGCCGAAGTCGATACAACTCCCGCTACCGCAGAGCTTTCTATCCCTCACAGGCGTGAAGACGAGACCACCCACCCCGTACAGGAGGACGAATATACTGATCTGGAAGTCACTATCCACGTCGACACCGAACCACTCACGGACCCACCTCCACACTCTTACGAGGAACCTAACCCGTACCTGGAACCGGGCGAAGAACGTTTTGGTCTCCTTGATCCAGATGACCACACCCCCCCTCTCCCGATACCCTCGCCCGAATTTACGAACGAACGGAACGGGCAATTGACAGAGCAATGGCGGACGAACAAAAGGAAAACAAGGCAGCCCTCCCTGACGGATTTTCCGGAGAAACCGAGGATGCCAACCGATGGCATAATCAAATGCGCGCGTACTTCGACGCCAACCCCCAGATCTTCGACCATACTTCTACCAAGGGGGACAAACAGCGAACCATCACCTTCCTCAATCGAATGAGCAAGGGACAAGGAAGGGCCTTTGCCGAAGGATGGTACGACAAGATGTATGGGGACGATGAAGAAGGAAAGAAGATCACCTTTAAGGACGTTTCAGACAACTTCCTCACCACATTCTGTCCCGCATCCATGGAACAACGCGCCAGGAACGCCCTCCACGCAATGGATGTTAGAAAGTTTAAAGGGGGCTTCCACAAATTCAGGACCGTCTTTGAACTAGAGGCCAGAAGAGCAAAGATGAAGGACATCAACGACGTCTTCAGGATCTTGCGAAAAGCGGTGGATTTAGATACCGCTAAAGCTATGGCCTTGGTCGTACCCCAGCCGAAGGATATGAAAGAATGGTTGGACAGAGTGGGGGCCTTCTATGACTTGGCCGAACAAAGCAAGTATGACCGGGGAGGAGGAACGGGATGGATGCCGTCTATCTGACGCCACCACAACAAAAGAGACCCCTATCAAATGGACGTAGACGCCATTTGCCTCACCCCGGACGAGCGGGCGGAGTGCTTCACTGAAGGGCTGTGCTTCATCTGTAAGAAGCCGGGATGTTCGACGAAGAACCACCCCCGCAATTACGACAGGAACTCAGGAAACAGGAACCGAAACCGGGGCAGGAATGAGAGAAATGGCGATAGGAATCGCAATCATGTCAGGGCCACGGAGGTCAATAAGGGATCCCAAATACAGAAGTACATGAAGGAACAAGGGATCTCCGAGGAAACCGCAATCAAGACCCTTAGGATATGTTACCAAAAACTCGACGAAGAACAGGAGAACAGTAGCGACGAAGAAGAAGCTGCTAACCACGTAACCACTAGCTCGGATTTTTGAAGGGGAAGGAAGGATCGACGTCTTCGCTTCCCAAAATCGCCCCTGTAATTGTAACCAGTACCAAGTCTAAGTCAATGAGAATCCCCACTTCCCTGTACGCTGGTACTACTGGGCAAATCGTCGACAAACCCGCACTAGTGGATAGTGGGGCCACCAGGTGTTTTATAGACCGGCATCTCGTAAACCGGCTCGGATGGAAGAAGGAACGAATGAAGACCCCATTAAGGGCAAGCAACGTGGATGGCACCACCAATAGGAACGGCCTGATCTGCCACCAAGTTACCTTGACGTTGCGAATTGGAGATAAGGAACAGCGACAACAGTTTATGGTTATAGACTGTGGGAAAGAAAGCCTTATTTTAGGACTCCCCTAGTTGCGAGAAACAAACCCCCTCATTGACTGGGCGAAAGGGACCGTGGAACTCCCCAAAGTGATGCCGAAATTACGACACGACTCTCCAAAGGCAATCACACAACGATATCTCGTACGGTATTTAGGAATGGACCCAGATGCCAAAATAGCGAAACTCTGGAAGAAGAAATTAGACCACGAAGCAGCCTGAGCTTATCCGGTGCGAAAAACCACGGTGTCTACCACCTTGGCGGCCGCGTCTAGGAAGGAAGAAGTAACCTTGCCACTGGCCTACTGGGCCTACGAAGAAGTCTTTAAGGAACCCCCTCTCGGCGAACTCCCACCGACGCGGATCTTTGACCATGCCATTGAGCTCACAAAAGACTTCGTTCCGAAGCGGGCTAAGTCTTATCCCTTGAACCCAGCCGAGACCCAGGCATGCAGGGAGTTCGTTGATGAACATCTACAGAGTGGGAAGATTGTCCCGTCCAAATCCCCTCAAGCATCTCCTTTTTTCTTTGTACCCAAAAAGGACGGCAAGCTTCGCCCCTGCCAGGATTATCGCCATGTCAATTCGGGAACTGTCAAAAATGCCTACCCCCTCCTGCTCATCTCCAACCTCGTCGACAAGTTAAAGGACTCCTCCATCTTCACCAAGATGGATGTACATTGGGGATATAACAATGTCCTCATTAAACCCAAGGATCGTTGGAAAGCAGCTTTCGTCACTCCGTTCGGCCTTTTTGAACCGACTGTGATGTTCTTTGGCCTGTGTAACTCCCCCGCTACCTTCCAAGCCCTTATGGACCATATCTTTGGGGACATGATCGCGAAGGGCTGGTTGATCATCTACATGGACGACCTCCTCATCCATTCTAAGATGCAAGCAGAACACGATGAGCGGACTAGAGCGGTCTTGCAATGAATGAGGGAGCATAAACTTTACCTCAAGCTAGAGAAGTGCAGTTTCAACGTATCTGAGGTGGAATATCTGGGAATGATTGTGAAAAAAGGGGAAGTTAAAATGGACCCTACTAAGCTTACCGCAATCAAGAATTGGCAGCCCCCCTCCTCCGTCAAGGCAGTCCGATCCTTCATCGGTTTCTGCAACTTTTACCACAAGTTCATCGTGAACTTCTCCGACTTAGCTCGCCCGCTGCATGACTTGACCAAAAAGGGGACTACCTGGAATTGGTCACCGGCCTGTCAAACGGCCTTTGAAAAACTAAAGGCTACCTTCTTGACCAAGCCGGTGCTCCGGTATCCCGACACCGCCACACCGTTCACCGTCATGACGGATGCCTCCCTACTCGCCGCAGGGGCGGTCCTGATGCAGAAAGATGCCGCTGGTGATCTGCATCCCTGTGCCTACTTTTCGAAGACCTTCGGCTCTGCGGAGCGGAATTATGACATTTACGACAGGGAAATGCTTGTGGTCATCCTCGCCCTTACAGAATGGAAGCACTATCTTTCGGGCACTACACACCCCGTCACGATCCTCACCGACCATCGGAACTTCACATACTTTAAGCATCCACATAACCTATCTCGCCGCCAAGCCCGCTGGCAGATGTTCCTGCAGGACTTCGATTTGATCTGGACAGCCCTCCCAGGTATGGCTATGGGTCCCGCTGATGCCCTCTCTCGTAAGGAAGACGTCGACGCGTCCCTGGACAACACTGACGTCACCTTCCTTCCCCCGACCGCCTTTGTTCGGAAGCTTGACCTCGCCCTCACCAATAAGATCTCCTGCTCCACACCAGACGACCCCCTTGTGTTGGATGCACTTCGCCCCATGTCTTCCTCTACCTCCGTCTTCCCACGCACTCACCCGTCTGACTGGACGTTTATTGATGGCGCCCTCTACTTCAAGGGCCGCCTGTACATCCCGGAGTCCGCCCAGCAGGAGCTGCTGCAGGCGCTCCATCTTTCCCCGGCTGGAGGCCATGAGGGTCACTTCCACACCCTCGCTCGCGTCTCCCGTGACTACTGGTGGCCCGGACTCGCCTCGCACATTCGCCGCTTCGTCCAGGGCTGTTATGTCTGCCAGGCAAACAAGGTCAATACCCACCCTACGGCTCCTGGGCTGTCCCCTATCTCTACTTCGGCCTCCCGCCCCTTCCAGCAAATCTCGGTGGACCTCATCACCGATCTCCCCCGTTTGGGCACCTTCGACTCCGTCATGGTCGTGGTCGACCATGGTCTTACGAAGGGGGTAATTTTCATCCCTTGCACCAAGTCTGCAACCGCCGCAGACGTTGCGGCTCTTTTCTTCAAGCATGTCTTCCCCCGCTACGGCCTCCATGACAAGTGTATCTCTGACTGCGGGGTCCACTTCGCCTCTGCATTCACCAAAGAGCTCGCCCGCTTGCTTGAATACGATGTGGCCCTTTCCACCGCCTATCATCCACAAACGGACGGTGAGATGGAACGAGTAAACCAGGAGCTAGAAACCTACCTACGTATCTTCTGCGGAAATACCCCCGAGCGATGGAGTGAAGTCCTCCCTATGGCCGAGTTCTCCCACAACTCGGCAGTACACTCGGTCACCAATACCTCCCCTTTTTCCCTTATGATGGAATACGAACCTAGGGCTTACCCCCCCCTGACCAAAACTACCTTCCTCCCGGCCTTGGAGGACCGGTTGCGTCTTTTGGATAAAACCCGGACTGAAGCCCTAGCGGCCCACCAAAAGGCCCAACAAGACATGAAGGAGCGTATGAACTCCCGCTTCAAAGGATGGAAAGTAGGAGATAAAGTCTGGCTCGAGGCCAAAAACCTCCACATCAAGTTCACCCACCGAAAACTAGCCCCAAAACGAGTGGGCCCCTTCGAGATCACCCAGGTCCTCAGCAGACTGAACTATCGATTATCCCTTCCCCAGACCTGGAAAATTCACGATGTATTCCATGCTACTAAACTATCCTCTGCGACCACCACAACCGAATTCGGCCCCACGACTGCACAACCGCCCCCCCAACTAGTGGAAGGGGACCTGGAATATGAGATTGATGACATCAAACGTCATCGCCGCAAGGGAAGGACATGGGAATATCTGATCAAGTGGAAGGGGTATGCCGACAGCGAGAACACATGGGAACCCACCCCAAACCTTTCTCACGCCAAGAAAGTGCTGAAAGACTATCAGCAACGTTTCCCAAAGGACTTTCCCACCTGAAAGTAACCCAACTTCGCCCCTTTACCACCATGTTCTCCTTCCTAGACCTCTGTGCCCTCGCCCTCACCTATGCCTTCCTATCCTTCTTAGCGGTGTACCATTGGAGCCACTGCTACCACGGCCTCAAGCTGGAACTCACCACGCCCCTGGGAACCCTCTCTTGCTCCCTCCTCCCTGCGCGATTCGCAGATACCCCTGATCAGGACTGGGATAACGCCCCATCCATCCCTCCCACACCGCCGGCGCCCACTACGCCCCCACTTCCCGAACCAGTAGTGCCACCACCGCCCGAAGCGCCACAGGGCGTGCCACCACCCCCCGAACAAGCAATCCCACCACCTCCGCATCAAGCCACCATCGACCGGAACTGGCAGCCGCAATGGGTCCCGGAACCGGACCACCCTATGATGGAAGGAGGGGTACTGCCAGAGGACCTATAAGAACCAGCGAGAAAACTCTGGGGACGGGCATCACCCCAATGTTGGTATACTACTGTCTCTCATCCTCTTCCTCTCCCCTCTCTCTCACCAAGGACGAAATCAACACCTGGTTCCACGATGACTATCCCGTACCCGAGGAACTCCCCCTTTTCCTCGACCTCCTTCCCCTCCCCGCCAAGCACGAACTCGTCTCCCAGGTTGTGGAGGACCCAGACCACCTCCGAGCATACCAATCCCAGGATGCCTACACCCCTGGCCCCCTACACAACCTTATCCTTACCGTCCACACCCTTCGCCGCGCCACCCACGCTCTCTGTTGGACCGACCCGTCCACTGAGGAGACGACAACCGCAGTCTTTGCTCTATCAAAGACCCTACCGCAATACTTTGACAAGTTGCTGAGACACGGCTTCCTGTCCTTGGTGGAGACCCTTCTGTCCTCGTTGCGATGTACCTTGGTGCGCAACGTGTTCCTTCAATTCCCCTGTAGCGTCCTCAGAGAATACCTGGGCCGGGTCTTTGAACAATGGGATGAGCCGGTCGTACCAGTGGACAATGCTCCGCCCACCGCCGACCCTGTCCCCTCTCGAAACTCTCGCCGCTGTCGCAGGCGTGCACGATCTATGGGAGGACCAAATGCTAGCGCCCCACCGCCACCGCAGACCCCCTCTCCTCCCCCTACTACCACCACCTCCTCCCCCAACCCGCAACGAGGGGTACGCACCATCAACTTCGTACTCCCCACCGCCCCTCCTAGCCCCCAGGCCGATGTTGTGGCCGAACCTTCCTCTCCCTCCTCCTCCGATT
>JBBPTU010000351.1:0-26889 GCA_038094295.1 Tylopilus aff. beelii | reverse complement strand
CCGTGGTTGGGCTTCCCACGCTCGAGTCCCCCATGGGATATACGAGGTACAGGTCCCGGTCCGAGGCGCTAAGGAGGCCAGCTTGAACGAAGGCTTCAGTAGCTCGATCGATAGTGCGATGTAACTCGGCGTATCGCCTCTCGATCTCTTCCCAGCCCGTAACACCTAGCTAATGCCACCACATGAAGTTATCATTAGCATTCACTGGCAATGACTTGAGTACTCACGGTAGGACTATAAAGTTGCCAGTCTCCCCCACTGAAGAGGAGTAGAAACTCCATCAAGGCCATGTCTTCTGAACTTGAAGCGCTCAAGTTACTGCTATTGATGGAAATCCAAACAGTTAATTACACTACTGGTAAGCTCCTCTCAGTGTGATTGGATAATGTTCTGACATTTTGTAGCTATGATTTTGACTGCCATTGGATATGATTACAGTAAGGCTTGTAACAAATTCTACTTGAATATGTCACACTAACTTCCATGCTATCAGTCCTTACATTTTCAGATGAGGTATGATTGCAAGTACTACCATCATATGGTACATGATTTCCTGACAGATAACTTGGATAGGTTGAATATATCTGGGTCAGTGGAAGCACCATTGCTATCTGGTGGCACTGGCACAATACATCTCTAATGAGACCATAGACCAAACGCTGGACATGGGTGTCAGCACTATTCATTTTCGTGAGCATTGGTTCCCCTGATGTTCAGTTGCACCTCCAGTAAACTGAGGATTATTCACCCAATAGGTTCGTTATGCTGGCATTTGCAATATGATGTGAGTCAAATAATGCTACAAGATATATTTAGTTGCTGATGCCAATGGTCCACTGGCATCAGACTTGATTCTTTGAGTATGTCCAACATTGTTTATATATACAAGGTTAATCACTGTGTGACATTTTCCGAAGTTGGAGGTACCTTTCTACCTGGGACAGAAAAGGTATATATCCACTGCTCTTCAGAATTTGCAGTTATATCCTGAATGATCTGTTGTTAGCTGTATGTATTATTCTATGCTTGATATCAGTGATACATGACATTATTCAATGTCCATGGAATAGACAGTGTGAGCACATACTCCAATCGTATTCATCCATCTCATAATTCTCATTCACAATTACCTTCCAGGTCAAGTTGTGGAAATCATGCAAGAAAGCATGTTTCTTCTCTTTATTGGTGCTGCTGATTGTGAGTTGTTTTGAGACTTGCTCTTGGAGGAAGGAAGCTATGATTGTTCTTGCAGTCATGATGATCCTCCGTGTCTGGGCAATATACAATCAATCAAGAATTGTCCTTATCATACTTCTCATGACATTTTTTGTTGAGATCACTTCCTTAGCAGTTTCTCTGGTCGCATGGAGCATCATGATTCAGGGGAACCTGGTAGGTATGTGGCCATAGTGAAATAAACAGCATACCCTACACTAAACCTGCTTTGTGGTGATCAAAAGTGGATATCCTTCCAGCGCTCAACCTGCCAATCTGCCAATTGGTTTCAAATTCAAAAACACTCCGGACCATTGGATTCACAGCAGAAGCCGCACAGATGACACATGGAGTTGCACTTTGCATATTTGTGATTGCACAATTTGTGAAGCAGTCAGTTCAGATGCATCAAATCACAAATCAGTGGCAGTTCAATCGGTATATGAATGTACTCACAGCACAGGGTATCAGGTGGGTCTCTAATCCACTGCAATCTACATTTCTAAATCACTGGATGAGTGATCAAGCTAACAACTCTACCAACAGTGTCCTTCTGTTTCATGTCTTCTCTCTAATGGATGCCTTAGGAACATACCCAGCAGATGGATGGCAATATGTGCTGTCTCAAATAGTTGAATTTGTGCCGGAGTTTACCCTGACACCCCGGTTTATCCTGAGCATCCGGGAGTTGTATGCACATGATGTTCGGTGCAGATGTGGGAGTGATATCGACAGTGGGTTTGGGCTGTCATCTGGCCGTGGTGCAGGGGGGAGTGAGATTGCTTTCGCAGAAGCTGAACAGAATGAAGAACCGGAGGGCATCGAGGAGGTACCACGAGATGGGGGGTCTACCCAGTTGGAGTAAGTTAATGGAGTCAGTGTCTAGAATCGAGCTTGCTGTTCTGTATTTCGAGTACTTATGCAGTCTGGAGTTTCTTCTTTGCAATTGCTCTACTGTTTATTATTTATTGTTCCTACAAGTTTCACGCCAATGTAGAATTATTTGTTTCAGCTGTTCAGAAGGAATGTTCCCGCCAAAACCAGGATGCAAATCCAGTCGACGGGAGACAATTGATTGTTACCATCCACAACCTCGGTTTACAGCGTGCCAGTGCATTCCCTACTGATCCTCCTTCACCACGATAGTACAGTCACCTGTCTCACCTCCATCTCTCAGGCATGTGTCTATCAAATGTACCATACCATTTGCAGCCATGGCAAAATCCACATTGAAAACTCATTTAATGTGGCCTGAAAAGAAACGAGACACACAGCTAATTGGATAGTTTATGTATCCCTAGATATGACCACCGTACTTCTCCTGAAGCCATTCTTCGTAACATCTGCCCTTGAAAGGCCCTACCTATGCGCACGTGGCCAAAAGATCGCCATCAATTCTGGAGGACAAGCAGCGCCATCAGTCTGGCAGTGAGTCCAGAAACGTGATGGCCATGTCTTCAAAAAGCGCTGCATAGATAGAACACGTTACGTTGAACCTATCTTCTGTCACTTGGCTAATCATTCGTCGGTGCGTCCAGGAAACAACGGACAGAGGTATGGTCGACAGTCCTGGGGTGGAGCCACCGGGGGAACACGTTGAGTTGGTCGATCGGCTTCCAAGGTGAAGTGTAGTTGGAGGCCCAGGGCAATGGGGGTCGCATATCCAGAGATTGTCTCATGGCCTCATGCACTCGGCGGATGGTGCGCCTACAGGTAGACGAACGTGTCTTCCATCTGGTGCCAGGCGATCTACCTAGCAGGACTCCACGTGTAGAGTCGAAATGAGAGTGTTGTAAGAGGTTCAATTGTGGATCCAGAGATATGAGTTGAGGTGCGATATGATGTGGGCTAAAAAAGCGGGTAACTGGAAGAGACGGGGTTGGAGTATGAGTGCCGAGAGAGGCGTTCCAGCGGTGGTGCTCCAGGATGAGAAGGATGTGCTTCAGGGCGCGCGATCGGAGAGGCGGAACGAGATGTCACAGAGCCATGTGTGGTACTGGGGTTGACAGTCTGTACAGGTTGGGGAGTGGATGTTTGGTGCGGATGTCATCACTGACTCATCAAATGGAGAGGGTTGGCGATACTAGAATCACTTGCCTGTTGCGGTGTCTAGCCTCGGTAATCCTTGCATGATACATTCAGTGTAGCTTGGAATTAATGTAACGACAAAAAGTCGACATGAATCTCCCCATAAACAGCTAGATACCTTGGAAAGTTTTGATGTTCAATCGAAAACCACGAGCATCGCACCTGCACGTGAAACGACAGGTGGCTGGCTGGAAGGACATTGGGTCCATACTAGTAACCCCCCCCCCCTTCGACTTGCTCGATTTCAACGCCCACAAACCACATCAATAATGTGTTATTAACCTGCTAAGTACCACTGACTCATTTCAGACACCTCTGTCTCGACGACGTAGCTGGTGATATCAGATCATGGGCTGTACGTGCACATCGAGGATGCATCCCCGAAAGAATATGTAACCCTGTGGCAGAGCTTGTTGGCCACGGATTGAGATGTTGTTGAGCATATGTCAACATCATCATTGGTATGCCATACCTACTATTTGCCAGCACGATGTCGATGCAACCAACTAGGTATGGAAGGAATCACAAGACGGTGACGAGCTAGCAGAGTTGAGGTCTGTGTTGGTGGCTCTGGCCTCATGATGGAACAAGGTTTACGTTTTGTAGCACTGTGTTCCAAGCACTCATGTAGTCTACTTTACTATTTATCCATTTATTCTCTATTTATCTGTCTTATCCAAAGGAGGATGGTGTCTGACCCGTTGTGCTATAAGGTGCGATACACAGCAAATGCCACCATGGAAAATGGAAGATAAGTGACTATCACCGCAAACGACCTAACTCTCATTTACTTACTAATCCTGCAACCCCTTTGCTAATCTCTGCTGCATATGCAAACGACCCTATAGCTTGCCTCCAGGGTCGACATGTATGGTACTACGATTGGATAATCACTTGCAACGCTCCTGGAATAAGACGGTCAGCAGGAAGATTCCTGAGATGATTTACACAATACCGTCGTCAGCAACCATTATTAGGAATGATCCATCATTGAGGTCCTGGACAGGGAGAAGTCTGCCCCTTGGTTCTGCACTCGATCGCTGACAGGGGTCGTTGGTTGGGTGGATTACATGTGCCACTGGCAGGGACAGTGCTTGATGTCGGCAGGAAGCATATTGAGCAGTTGTCAGAATAGAAAGGGCAGAGACTGAAATTCTTTGCTGTGTGTGCGCAGGGAGGCACGGCTGACAGGTTGAACACACGGGATCTGCTATGGATCGCAGGCCAAAAGGTTTTGGATGGCATCGATCGGCCACTATCCCGTGTCGCCATACTTTGAACGCGAGTGTCTCCTGGTCCAAAACTGCCAGTTGCATGCATCTCGTGAAGTGGTCGACGTCGCACCGCAGTGTTTGGCTAATGGGTTGTTGCGGGTACGATGAGGGTTAGCTGGCTAGACCAGCGTGCATAGTGTTCACGGTGTTCTGCCAGCTCAGTGACACGCGGGACGAATCAAGTGGTCAACTTGCGCCTGCATAAAATTCGAACTATAGCAAACTAACTTGAAGAGGCCGCAAGCGCTGCCTGGCGCCACACGAACGGTGCTACAAAGCAAAGGACCACTACAGCTCATGAAAAACAAAGAAATTGGATGATACACCCACTGTTATTGGTGTACAGCAGTGCACACAGGATCGTCTCCATCAGGCTGGTTGATTGACGATTAGAAGCGTAGCGTTGGAAATGTGAAATCGTCTGTCCAATGGCAATTAGTACAGTCGCGAATAGAAAATGACGGAAGATATCGAAGAACACACGGTAGACTGGACCGAAAGACAATCGAAGAGAATTCTTGCTCTCCAATACTCGTTCGACCTGGTGTAGCCAGTGTGGCGCTCGTGGGAACTTGGGCAGTTGAGTCTTTCCTGTTGTGGCTCGCATCTCCATCTCGATGACCTCTGTCCGAGTCTGAACGTCAGTTCAGCCATAGAGTTCAGCCTATATACCCCACGAAGGAATGACTGGGACACTTTTTTCAAATCTTCCCCTGGCCTGCCCTCGACCCTCTGGGCCTGTAACGGTGTCGCAAGCACCGCCAGTAACCGGATTCACCGAGGATGCGGTAAGATTTCATTAAATAACATGAAAATCTTTAGTAAACACTTCCAGTAAACCCTATGTTTCCTGGTAGATGGAACTTTCCTTCATCCAGAAATGTACCACGACCAAGTCATTTATGGTGAGTCGCTAAATGTCCATGTTTTGGGTCGTCGTCTCTAACTATGTATCAGCCTGCTGTGTCTCGTAGTAATCAAGACTCAAGTACCTTCCGTCGCTAATAGAAAGAAGCAACCGGAAATAGAATCACGCATTTGTCACTCCTGAGAAAATGCTCAGTGTTGGGACAGCCCAATCATCGGTACGTCGCGATGGACGCATCAGTGTTTTTACCTCGTTCACACCAAGAAGGTCCAGTGTGCATGGCCGCGTCTGTGCACCGAAACCAGCTTCCTTGATCAGTTTGTTCCGGAGTTCAGTGGTTGGAACACTCAACTCATCTCGCCGCAACAGGGTCATCGGAGGCCAGTCATTCAAATGACAATGCCCTGTACCCGTTTGGGGAGGGTACAGTTTGCTCATATGGTTTGTCATGCTTGATGCATTGCCTCCCTCTCATGTGTTCATAATTGCATTATGGCACTGACGATTACCATTGACCACCAGTCAGGGGTTCATCTGCATAGGCCTGTTCATAACCCACGCTATACTTATAGGTCAGATCTCCATCGATCAGCCCAGGCTAACCACACATGAGAAACATACAAACATTCATGGTCATCCCTCGAATAGTAGAGGAGATACCTAGAGAGGCTGGAGCTGCTTAGCTGGAGTAGATGAATGGTGTCTACATCTCACGTTAGGTTCATGGTTCTGTATACTCAGTCTGGCGCTTCTTGTCTTCTTGGCTGTTACTTTGATGTTTATTATTTATAGTTCCTGCGAGTCGAACGCCAATGCAAAACTATTTATTTCGGCTATCAATACGAGAGGACCGTACCTACCTCATTTTGTGGCTACAAGCCAGGACACAGATCCGGTCGATGAAAGATGGATGACTATTACTAGTACCATCCCGGGCCACACTTTCATTTACAACCCACATGCCTTACTTACCGATCCTGCATCACCACAGCGGTACAGTTGCCAGTCAAACCTCCCGCTTTGGTTTATATGAACGCAACTACCCTGACCTGCGACAGTGCCTCAGATGGGCTCTACACTGTGCCTATGCTATGCTACGATCGACTCCGGCTATCTGGCTCCTCTCTCCTCACTGCCGCGCCCTGAGACCTCCTCCAACTGTCCAGCCCTGGCCTCTCTCCCCTCACTGCCACACTGCCTGGTGCAGGGAGAGAGCAGGTATGTGATGTTTGACGTGGACGTCACCACCGACTTGTTAGACTGAGTGATGCTGAATAACTTGCCTGACTTCCTCGCTGAGTAAATCGGACAACTAACCTTGGCAGGCCCTGGATGATGCATTCAGTGGTTGGAACAGCAACGACAGGCGGTCGACAAACTAAAACCTTCGCAATCTACACATCAACTTAAAGGGTTCGCAGCCATGCTCTACGCTGCGGGGATAAGCGTTGGAATGAAGGAGCTGATGAGAGTCGGAGCAGATAGTTTAGCAAGACATACTTTGGAAGGCTTGGCCGTTTGATTGGTGCGGGCGGGAAGGGATACGACGATCCATCGACAACTGATTACCTGGAATAGCAGGCAGCTGGCTAGAAGAACCACTGGCAATTTTCAAAAATATCTATCGAGTCCACTCAACACTTGCTGACATGGAACGTCATCGTCATCGTCGTCAACTTGAATGCGGTGATACCAGTGTGGTCCCATTACGGTACTAAAGTGACGTATATACACAATAGATATCGTTCGGTCGATGGAAGACTGACGACCGTCCACAACCACCGCATATCTCGCCCTCTTGTTCTGTTCGTGAATCGACCAAATAGCTCACCACAACGTTGGACGTGGTCGTTGGACATATGATCCCGAGAAAGCATAGACACGCGCTGTCCGCACCACGATATTGAATAGCTAGATGTTGCATTGGGGATACCTTGACAGAGGTGTGAGCAGCGAGAGGTGGGGCTTGGGTACCCAGAGATGATAAAGTTATGCAGGCTCGGAGTATAGAGAACAAGACGCTGCGGAGACTGGTACAGGACTGTCAAAACATAATCACGAGAGGGGACAGTTGATCGACGGACCGGGTTCATTGCATCTGGCATCACAGATGGCCAGCAGGAAGAACTCCGAAATGATATTTCGAGCAATGTCGTCGAACATTACGCCCGGTTGAGATCTTGGACAGAAGGAAGTCCACTGCTCGGCGTTGAACCGGGCCACTGAGGTGTATTACTTGCTCCAGGGATAGCGCTTGAGGTTGACAGGAAAATGCGGGAAGACGACGTGCAGCAATGCGTTTATGTTGAACTGGATCATCGGAGTAGACTGGCAAAGACCGAGGTAAGTAGGATGACCTACCACCCTGGCGACAGATCGAACGAAGTAATCACTCAGATGGTTTCCGACCGCGCTAGCTTATCTATACACGTCGACGCTGCCGCAAGATAGAAAGAGCTGCACACAGTTTAGTCCTGAGAATCAGCATCTAGTTTCGGTCCAATGTACTCACGCCTGTCCATCTACCGATCTTATCTGGCGAGTAGGCCAGGCTCGTGGTTCTGGTGTGATGTTGTCTTTGCAGGACGGTCTAGATTTCATCTTGCTGGGGTCAACAGAGTTCGCGTTACTGGATTTCGGTCCAAGTTCCATATGTTGCCAGGCACAGGGCCTCGGCAGTCGATGGGATGGTCGGATTAAGATGCAGCATGAATGCTCGTGGAGCGAAAAGTATAACTGAAAGTTTATGTGCGCACATGCAGCGCGATCAGCTTTGCAAATTAAAAGTGGGTGTACGACGACGAACCTTGCACCAGCGTGTCCTTAGTCGCACTTAGGCCCAAAGAGACGGATCCGAGATCGATTTCGCTGATGTGTAGTCCGGAGCAGACGACTTGGACGCAACTGTGTGGTTGACGTTAATGCGTCCCTCTCAGCAAAATAGATGGTGCTTGGAATACGACCTTGGCGATCCGGGTCATCCAGAGGCTGGCTCCGATTGTGAGTTGAACGCTATCTTGAAGGTCCCAGAGGACTAAACAGCGTTGCTTCTGTCGCTCGACGACTCGTTCGTCAGTACGCGAGGAAACGACAGTTTCAAGGGCGGAGTCCAAGCAGGCTTACATAATGGTGTTGCTTCGCTCGTCCTGCCACCGATTCCCGACTTATCTGCGTCATCTCTCAGTGCCACCTTGATCCCGGCGTGCCATCGACTCACTCCAGACTCCGCCTCGCAATGCCCCAACTCGCCAGCGACGCTGGTCGTTGACTCCTTGCTCGATTTCAGCGCCATGTTTAGACCGGATAATGCAGCTTCAAATGTCGCGGACGCGTATGGGTCAAACGGAGGTGTCTGCGTCAAAACGGGTGAGTGCATCAATGGTTGCTCTATTCTGGAACCTGCATCCTCAGGCCATCTATGTTAACTGACCCTTCCTGCCATGACCTAATAGACGCGCACCTCGAACACCTCCCTTTGTGCTTCTATCTGAACTCGGTCGATCTGCTGCAGGACTTATGCGATTCTTGCCAAATTCCACAGCGCCAGATTTGAAAATTGCGAACAAGCGAGTGTCAAAAGCCGCCAGTAATGAAACAGGTTGACCGGACTTTTTCGGTGACATGTTTCTTCGAAGGGCGGATCATAGACCTGCATTTTTCCGTAGGTGAGTTGTATTGTTCTCCCTAGGTTCAAGCGAGGTGTCTGCTCACATGACCCTACATCGGTAGCCACCTCGGACAGAAGCCAGATTTCGTGCCAGGAGCTCCGAATGCGGACCAGCGTACCACTTATTGCCTCAGAACCTCATCTCGCTGACAAGGTGCATATACCCAAAATTTTGGAGCGCTGGAGATTGTATATGCTGTAATCCACAGGTTAGCAACATCATCCTCCGAATCCCACGTGTCCGTGGCTGGTGCTGCTCGACCCTGGACCGTGTGTGTCGAGGAAGCGTTCCGGATGGATACGCCACCTTGCGGCGGAGCTGTCGGTTGTAGATTCGGACGCGACTGGGCGCATGTTGACGATGGTCGGTAAGTCATACTTGTTTGCGAACACAAGGTTGATGCAACGGATTTCATACAAAAGAAGCACAGGACGTCGAACACCAGTTGCGATGATTCAGTAGACCTGGATTGATATGAATAAAGCGCGTGGTGTCCTCTGCACGATCACTATCACTACGCACTTTTTAGGATCATCTCGAGTCCGTGTTCATGATTTCGGCCTCACTACATGAAATTGATGTCCTGTCGTAGGAACCAACCTGGTGGCAGGCTTCCTCCGCTGATCGTATCAAGATCACCAGGCACCTTTCCTCCACGCCTCCACCTCTCCAAGACCTCGTCTTTCGGAGCATCGTGCACTCCGCTGGCTAGGGGATTTAGATGAACAACTGGCCTGGCATATACTTGGCTAGTCGAGCGTCGGGTTCGAGAACGATAAGATGGCACACTCCGCTTCGAACGCTTTCAGGAGGCGACCACATAGATCGGTAGATAGTTTACACATTTGTGATTGGTCTGGGCTAATCGACGAAGGTCTCAGGCACAATGTAGCCCATGGACAAGCCTGCGGAGGCGAATGCCTCAGCTGCCGTGTAGGTAGTTGATCACGATCCTTGCTGCCATGACAGCGAGAACACACGAGGAGAGGGGCAGTACGATGCATGTGTCAGTCGCGCCAGTCGCACATCTCCGCAGCGAAACTGACGGAACGCGTGTGACTATGTGGTACAGACTACTGTTCCATACCAAAGACTACTGTCAAATGTTATCATGTCCCATTTGTTAAAGTTCCTGCCAATGAACAGGTTTTCGTTTTCGCAATAGTAATCAAGGACGTGATACGACGTGTAAATGGTCGCTAGCCTATGCCACTGGCACGTCCAACCTGTGCTAGCGACAAATCACAAGGAGCATCCGCTACCCAGTATCATGATGACTACATAGCTTGGAAGGATAAAAACCCGGTATGGGTATGGTAACCGGTGTATATCGCAAGTCACCGTTCAGTGATCCGCGGGAGCGAGCTATCCGAGGAGTCACACATCGCGTCGGAAGGGGGCTTCTAGAAAACCTGTACGTCCTGACCGAAGTTCGCACCGACGAATCTGGATTGGTATTTGTCAAGACAACGGGTCCTGTTACATTTATAGGGCACCTTATTCTCCAAACAGAGCGCATCTCCGCTGTGGCGGACATTCACACGTGAAACTGGATGCGAAAGCGATCAAGGTCAACGAACGAGATTGTGGTATGTGGGTAGTGGGTGTTGCGGATACGATCGGGTTAGGCTGGCTGGACTAGCGTGCACAAGGTTCACGGTGTTCTGCTGGTTTAGAGACTTTGCAATTACATGAGACGAATCAGGTGGTCGATTTTCGCCTGCCTGGAATTTGAACCTAGGTCGCGAGCGCTGCCTAACACTACACGAGTGGTACTACCAAGCAAATTGGGTATAGTTTGATTGTGAGTAAATAACGGCTGGATACTATGGAAATATAACTAAGTAACTAAGTAACTATTGTCTATCTGCGTCGTCAAAGTGTATATATCTAATCTGATACTGATGAACGACGAAATCCAAAAACAAAGGGAAACAAAAGGATGTAGCACCGACGTGGGGAGCTGCGAAAGACGGTACAATTAACGTTTAGGAGATCGTATCGAATGAATGAACAAGGCGCACAAGCTATTACTCTTCATAAGAGTTTCATATATTATCAGACACGACCACGGATGTCATTTTGAAGGCCTCTGAGTATCTGCTCTTGAACAATCTTACCTATGTGTGTGGTTTAACGGTCGCCCTCGGTTCTGAATGGCAAGCAGCGCCATTGTAGTCGCTAGGGGGTCTACAAACATATCCACATCTCCGAGTTTTCAAAAGCGCCAGACATATGGAAGAGGCTGCATTTGATATGGATTCTCTAGCTTAATGATTCGTTCGTTGGCACCCTGAGGAAGTGGCAGAGATGGAGATAAGATCCATAGTCTTTAGGAAGGGATTGCCTGGCTAATACGTTGAGCTGGTTAGTCAGCTCACAGGGAGTACAGTCGGAAGGCAACGTAGCGATCGCATATAATCTCAGATCGTTTGATGGCTTCGTGCGCTCAGCAGCCCTAGGCGCATACAGATGGACATGGTCGCGTTGCCCCCAATGTCCGGTAAAAACAGATCTGCGTCCGATGGGCTCAATATCATGAGCACCGGACAACGTCCCACTTGGCTGGAGAGAATCCATTGGACGGTTCTGAGGAACTAGCACGTGGTCCCTTTCGTGGACTCAGATTTTATCGTCTTGCTGAAGTCTGCCATCTCAAGAACAAATGGACTCTAGATATCCGCATCGCGAGTCACCGCAGCCCACCATTCTCACGTCATAAATACCAGACGAAAGGCATTACTTGAGTGTAGTTATGGAATAACACCAGTTTTGACAAACAACGACCTCAAGATGAAGGGCGCATTCACCCGGTTCTGTCCAGAGAGGCAACTCTCATTCGCGTTCGCGTTCGAGACGAACATCCAGTTCTTCCAGTTGCCTACTTGGAGGTGATAAGATGTCAAGGTTTTCGCAGCACCGCCGTGTCCCTGGGACTAACAACAAATAATTAGTAGTTTGCATGGCTTCCGTCTCGCGGGATGTATACAAGTCTGTAGGTAATTTGCGGTTCGGTATGCGTCTGTTAGCCGCTTTTGAACAAGCTTGTTGTCATAGAAACTGTTCAAAGCATCGTATCTCGATCGATGGTCAATCCTTTGTTGTGTTCAGTGAGACGCTCGATGTTGAATGTCGGCCCATGTCTCTCGTACCTCCCAGGGCGAAACATCACTGATGGTGATCTGGATTCAGATGTCCAGATCCTGCTTTCCAGTCACCACTTGAATTCTCTGAGAAACTCCTGGGTGAGAGAAAAACATGACAGAGTACCCATGACCGAGGTTTCATATCCGTGTCCAACCTAGGACGCCAGAACAGTCAATCAATTTAATCGCAGTGCTTTTACTAACCTTGCACACTGGAGCGCCAATCGCCACATTTGGTCCCAATGTAACAACAGCTTGCAGTCTGGCAGGGAATTTGAGGTCAGTGCCTCTGGCGTGTGGACAGTCCAGATAAATGATACATTTTCCCGATTGCTGAGAGAACAACGACAATGACAGAGTCGTGGAAGTTCCGCCAGCTTATCATCTCCCTTGCCATTCTTGTCGTTGCCTCGAGCACTATCCGCGGACGAGGTAATTTGCCTGGAACAGCACGACACCAAGCAGCCATAGACAAACTTGAAGCTGGAGGGCGGCTTACATAAGAGGGACACCGGTCGAGTACAGTAGACTTTTTCATAACGTATGTGGTAGTGGTGTATATTTCTCGTATTGTATCAACTTTGGGTAGCTCCCATCATGGGATGCAGAGGAAATGGTCAATATACAGTGATTGTATAATGTATAAGTCTAACAGGTTGGTATACACTATGAGATCCACCTTTAGCAGGGTTGAGGTCGAGTCGGTACTCGGACTATGATATATATTGGACAATCAGAGTGGCCCAACCCTGCAGCAGGTGTCAATTTTCAAATGTATGTTGGAGGATGCTACAAAATGAAGATTTGGCCTCCCCACTGACGAATTCTTGAATACTGTTCAAGAACAAGAGAACCCCGAAGTCATGATGGAAAACCCCACGGATGATGCAGCAATCATTGCATAAGTTCATCGACGAGAGCCAGCTCGGAGTGGTGAGCCTATGGAAGTTGACTCAGACGAGAAGGAGTCGGCTGAACCAACTATGGCGATATTCGAGCTGATCGCGCTGACCGAGAAGCTTGAGATTGGGTATATTTCACGGGCGGATGCACATTCTCATCATCATGTTGATATATTCTGTGCGAAGCTTCGTCGCGACGAGATGAAAAACTCCAAGCAGACGTGTTGTTTAGTCATCGTCGAACCCAAGTACTGCTACCTTAGACGCCCATCCGTGGGAAACATTTAGTGTGGTATAGATTTCATAATGTATTGCGATTGAATGGCTCCCGACAGTATACGCTATGAGAAAGTCTACTGTACCTTTCTCGGCTTTTGCCCACTGCGCTGCTCACTCAATGCAGTCTACTTTATTTAAACCCATCACAATGCCACCTTCCCCCTGAAAAGGTACTCCGAATAATACAGCTCTGGGCATGTGTCGCGGACGCGTTCACATCCAACACAAATGTCTGTGTCAAGACATGTGAGCGCGTCGATAGTGATACTATACTAGAACATTCACCCTCTCTTCTCCCAGGTCAGACCATCGGTGTTAGTTTACCCTTCCCGTCATAGCTTGGGCAGTACAGACATGCCACGCCCATTAGACGAAGCAGCTCAAACACCTCATTCCGATGTCTGTCGGTCTAACTTCCTCAGGATCGGTGCGTGTCTCTCAGCCAGTCAGGCTTGAAAATAATGAACCAGTCGGTCCCAATGCCCGCGGTAACTAAACTGGTTGACCGGACTTCATTCGTTAGATGTTCTATTTGCGTTTTGCAGTTGGTGAGTAATTTCTCTCCCTTTGGTTTACTAGTAAGTGAGGTGTCTGTTCACACAATCCAGCGCATATTTTGCTAGTCACCACCTTAGACAGAAACTAGACTTTAAATGCCAAGAGCTTGTACCCCTCAGCAGACCCCCATCCCGCTGGTAAGGTGCATATACTCAAAGTTTATTCGAGCGCTGAAGACTAGGTATGATCTACGCAGTGGCAACATCATCGTCAGACCACAGCCCTCGAATACCAAGCATCAGCGGCAAGTGTCATTGGATCACGGACTGTTCGAGTGCACTGAGGAGGCGTTCCGGATTGGATACACCGCCCCGCAGCGAAGCCATCAGCGGTGGATTGAGATGGGACTGAGCGCATGTTGACAGCCACTGGTACGTCAAACTTGTCTACGAACACGAGGTTGATGCACGAACACCGTCCCTTTTTGGACGGTACTCCCTAGAACGTCAGGTCCGAGACTAGGGATGTATAGTGTCCTGCGGACACTGATGCCTTGGTCTTTTTCTTCTAGTTTTTGGTGTTATGTATCGCAACAATGGTATGCACCCGTCTACTTGGAAGTATCAACGTCGTTACGGTCGCCAAAATTGGCGTCATCCCTTCGTTACACTCAAGCGACGCCTTTCTTCCCGTGTTCATAATGCTCAAATGGAGTGCAGCGTGTCCTTGCCATGCAGATGCTCGGAGCACGTCCCTCTTTGCGAGGGTACATTTCAGCAGGATGATAAAGTCCCAGTCCACGGCCTCGGACTCGACTAGTTGAAAGACGTACAGCAGCTCTGTGCTCGTGACATCAAGTCTGTTCAAGGTGGGTTGTCTGATGCTGCACAGAAAACACGTTCGTCTATACCAATCGCTAAGCACGCGAAGCCGTTGAACGATCTCATACTATCATATGCACCCCCAGTTGCCCTCTGACCAGATTCCAACATGGGAGCTGATCGACCAACCCGACGTGTTTGCCGGGCAGCTTCGTCCTAGACCATCAGTCCTACCTTCGCCTCTGTCGATTCCTGAGTGTACCGGTGAACGAGTGGCTGAGCGACAGAAGGTAGGCTGAACGTAACGCGTTCCATATGCCTTGCGCTTTTCTGAGATGATCATCATGTTTTCAGATCCACTGCCGCAGGCAGTGATGGCACTGCTTGTCTTCCGGAATCGATGGTGACTGTTTGATTATGCGGATGCGGGCAGGATTATTCAAGGGCAGATGCCCGCAGAGAATGGCCTCAAGGGAAACACGGTAGGTGGTAGCAACCATCCATTTCTCCAGGATTCGCCAAGATTAGCGATCCTATTTATTTCACGACGAAGTCGGGTAAGTACTCATCGTCAATCCTATCTTTCTGACAAGTCGGAAGTTACACCTACGTCAAATATCCATTTCCTGCTCTCTTCTTGCACCAACTTGAAGCAGGCACTTGGTAGAACGCCTTCGTCGTTCGCAGTACCACAGTACAGGCAATCTTGATGATCAGACCACAATCGACAGTTCCGAATCGAGAGTTTCTGAGCACGACGCACTGTGCGGACTGTGTGTAGCCATACTTTCTTGGAGTCAAACGTTCGACGACAAATTAAACGCGACGATGAGCTGTTGGGTGCATTCATAGACACTAGAGAACCTGAGGGAGGTCTGGTGGGCAACTGTACCACTCAGGCGATGCAGGGTCAGTAGGGCACATATGTTGTAAACGCTAGTAGCTATCTGTCTTCCACCGACCGGATTTGTATCCTGGCTTGTAGTAGTGAAATAATGTGGGCACATTCCTCCAATCTGGATTTAGGACAGCTTGAAATAAATAGTTCTACATTGGCGTTCGACTCCCAGCCACAGTAAATAAAAAAACATCAAAGTAGCACCAGACTACATGAGTACATGGGATACAGACCAATGAACCCGAGGCCAGATGCCGACTCCGTTCACTTACTCTAGCTGAGTAGCGCCCGTCTCTCGTAGCACCTCCTCGATGCCATCTGTTTCCTCATTCCGTTCGGCTTCTGCAAACACGATCTCGCTCCCCACTGCTATGCAGCCAGATGACAACCCAAACCCGCTGTCAATATCACTCCCCCGCCTGCCACGAACATCGTGTGCATACAGCTCCCTGATGCTCAAGATAAACCGGGGTGTTAGGGTGTACAGCGGCACGTATTCGCTCATTAAGAACACCACAAATTTCCATCCTCCTGATGGGAATTCTCCAATGTTATCCAATAGGGTGAAGAGGGTAGAAAGGAGAATACTGTCGAAAGAATTATTATTAGCTTGATTGCTCATTCATTTTTTTAATACAAATTTCGGTCAGTGGGACAAAAATGGAATGAAGACACACCAGATAAAATACAGGATACCCTGTTTTACGAGCATATTCATATACTGACCAAACTGCCACTGCTTCGTGATCCGGTACATCTGAACTGACTGCTTCACAAATTGGGCAATCGCGAATGTGCACAGGGCCACACCATGTATCAATGGTGTGGTATTGGCCACGAGTGCCATGATCAGGCCAGCATTCCAATTCGAAGTCCATTGGCAGATCTGCAGGCTGAGCTCTGGGACAGTGATCTCTTTTGATCGCCACAAAGCAGGTTCGATTTATGGTATGGTGTTTCTTCCACTATTAGCCACGTACCTACTAGTCTCCCCAGATTGCTCCACTTGGCAAGATACACTGGTAAGGAAATAATCTCGCCAGAAAATGTTATGAGAAGAATGGCAAGGATGAATCTTGATCGATTGTACATTGCCCAGACACGGAGGATCATCACAACTATAGGAACAGTCATAGTTTCCTTCCTCTAGGAGCAAGTCAGACAACTCACAGTCAGTAGCACCAAGAAAGAGAAGGGTGATCCATGGTTGTGCGACTTGCATAGTTCGACCTTGAGGGTAATTATGGATGAGATAGACAAGTGAGATTGGGAAGTAGGTACCACTCACACTGTCTATTCCATAGGTATTGAAAAATGTTGCACAGCGGTGAAACCAAGCTTAGAATAATACACACAGCTACAAACAGATGATCCGAGATGTGCTTATAAATTCTCGAAAATAGTGGATACATACCTTTTCTGTACTAGGTATAAAGGTACTTCCAACTTCGGGAAATATTACACTCTGATCAACCTTTTGTATAAATAGTGTTGGACATACGAAGAGAGTTAAGTCTGATGGGCCATATTGTATCAACAAGCAAATATATCTTGTAGCATTATTCAACTCACATGATGGAGCAGAGGCCTGCATAGCGAACCTATTGGTTGAATATCCTCAGTTTCGAGAATCTGCAACTGAAAGCTAAGGCTCACAAAAATAAATAGTGTCGATACCCATGTCCAACGTTTTGTCTATAGCCACATCAGAGATGTGTCATGTCACTAGATAGTAGATAGTAATTGTGCTTCTGCTGACCCAGATATGTTCGATCTATGCAAGGTATCTGACAGGGGATCATGTGCCATATAATTGCAGTACTCATACCTCATCCGAAAATGTAAGGACTGGCAGGATTGATGTTGGTGGGACTAACATATTCGAATATAATCCATTGCAGCCCTTACTGTAATCATATCCAATGGCAGTCAGAATGATAACTAGTACGAAATGTCATGTTATTGTCCAATCACAGGGAGACGAACTTACGACTCGAGTAATCATTTGTTCTAAGATTTGACAATGCTTGTACTGCTTCAAGTTCAGAAGACATGGTCTTGATGGAATTTTCGCTCCACCTCTCGGTGGGTCAGACTTTATAGTCCTGCATGCGCGTTTTCGCGGCCACATCTATATCATGATACTAGGATTGCATCGTGATGCTCCTTATCTGCGAGAGAAGCTCTTGCAAGTGCTCACAGCCTTTCCTAGATCAGCCATCCTGGCAAAGACAAATTCGACATTTGAAAAACGGAGGTCCGTCTTTCTTTCTTGGGACTGGAACTGGAATATTACGAACAAGACAGGTCAAGGCACTGTCTTGAACTGGTTCTGTGGGTTGACCTAAAAGCTCTTCGATCCGAGTCAATTGAGGTGGCATTTCAATTCGAGTGGAATTAGATCCACGCACATGTCGGACTTAGTAGATATCATCCACTAAAGATCGATGCCGAGGCAAGGCACATCTCCCTAATGAAAGACAAGTGTCGTTGCGAGGTGTGCTACCCGTGGAAGAGAAGATTGATGTTCTGATTGATCTTTTGCAAAATGCACATGTGCCTTGTAGCACTGCTGGACAAGTCCTATTCACCCTGATGTACACAATGCAATAACGCCTGTGCCATCTTCAAGTTCTCTGAGTTGGTGCGACATCCCAGTGCCTTACAGGTACGTTCGTCGAATCAGTACACCAAGGTGAATGATCCTGAATCAGCGCGTTACCCTCTGAAGTATCGCAACACGTGAGACAGTGTGCACCATAGGAATCATGATGCTCGTTGGTCTTGGTCTGATTTGTATGCGCACGTGCACCATTGCACCACAAAAGTGTGAGTAGATCTCACTCATTGCTTGTGAATGAGTTCCAATCTCGACGTCCTAGGTGATGTACTCCATGTGTGGTGTGGCATAAGGTGTTGGAGTTATAGCAAGCTTGGGCGCAACCCAGAGCGTCACCGGACCGCGTCGAAACCGACGCGCGCTGCCACGTATTGTTTCTCGATATCGTTTATCCTTTTTGACTCGTGTTTATTGTCCCCGCTACGTAAGTAGTGGGTTTCCCGCTCTTGTTTGCCCCGTGCTCGTGCAACTTGAACGACCATGGCCCGAGCACGCCCTTTGTATGTTTCACACTTTGTCTAGATACTTTGCCCAGACGAGTATTTAGTTTGACGCATGTACCGGCGATCACTGGCACCTCAGTCCGTTGTCTCTCGCGCACGACGACTGAGCCCGCTGTCTCTCGATAGCCGTCGCGCGCCTGTGTATAGCTCATATAAGGGCCTCAGAAACGTAACGGGACGCGTTGTCCTGTCAGATATCGATCTAAATCCATTGACGAGAATAGTCTGGACGTATGTGTTTGCTAGAAACCCTTCAGATGTGATCATTTCATTGCGGTGGTCTTGTTGAATATCAATCTGGATTGATTGATGAGAGTGATCTGGATGTACAAGTTCTCCAGAAATCCCCTCCAGCTAGATTCATGACAGCTCTCTCCCATGGCCACCGTATGTGGATCATGCAAACAACTATAATGGTCGGAATTATGAGAGTCCAAGTGGTGCAAAAATGCGCGAGGGAAAAATGGTCTAGCAATTGTTACGAGGTGTGCCGCCTACAGATTAGTACAGAACAGAGCATTGTTCCAACATGCTGTACATCTAACATCCCTAGCGCATGCCAAGCAAATTATCTTTTTCGGGTCAGCGCGACTCGGACGTGTCGTACAGAACCTGGTACATGCGCGTTGAATCAGCACTAAATCATGATGATGACCCTGGATCAGGTTGCCACGTACCCCATCCAAATACGATGGACAGTACGTGCACTTGGAGTGCTCGTTGGTCTCAAACTGGTTCGTATGCACAGGTGCACGCTTAAGCAGCAAGAGTGCGGATCTTGCTCATTGATCCTGATTGCTTTGGCATCTTGTTTCATACATGAGCGTCCGCGGATATGCACTCTGTTTGAAGAACGAGGGCCCTGTAAATGGAACAGAAGCCACTATCTTGCAGAATATCAATCTAGATTTATTGGTGAGAACTTTGATCAGGACGCACAGGTTTTCCAGAAGTCCTTGCAATATGATGCGTGACTCGGATAGCTCGTTCCAGAGGATCACTGCAAACGGTGACCTGCCGCAGCGACGTACGGTTATCATGCCCGGGCCCATACATGGTTTTCTTGCTTTCATCGTGCAGGAACCCTCCAAGCTGTGCAGTCACCATGATCAGGATGACGGAAACTATTTGTTATTTGTCGCCAGTATAAGTCGGACGTGCCAATGGTATAGGCTAGCAATCATCTACATGTCGAATCCGGACCTTTATTACTATTGTGAAAATGAAATCCTGCTCACTGACAGTAACTTCAAGTTGAGCCAAATGCACCATGATAACGTTAGACAGTAACTCTTAACCTCGTTCTAGTCTTGGTACTCGATGGAGAGCTCGTCTGGCTGCCGCCACGCCATGAGGTCGCCCTTTTGTTCTCCTTCGACGCAGGAATAATGAATGAGATAGCGCAGCGTCGGCATATTCCAAGACTGTAATTCATCCAGGTAAAAATAGACGAGACATGGTTGTCTTGGATACTTGACTAGGTAGGGCTGGGATTCTGGGACATCCGCAATAGGCATGCACTTCTTTTTGTCTATGTTGACCCCATAATCAATGAAAGAATAGACTCTAGTAATAGCGGAACGCCAGGCACGAAAACAGGGCGGACACTGCAGCTCAAACATGACGACTTTGGCGTGTAATGGAGAGGTGGGTAACGAGGCCTTAGAAAGTCTCACATCGTGAGCCGTCGCTTGCTCCTGGTAGTCATCATGAATGCCTGTTGCATTAGTGTCCCCACACTTGTTCATCATCCCTTCTTCAACCTGAGATCTGAGTCGCTGAAGGTGATGGGATTGGTCATAGTAACTGATGGGAAAGCTATCTTCAGTGAATTCATCCGACATCACTGACTATCCTGGGTGCGATCACAATTCGCGTGCAAGGAGGTACTGGTAAGCACAAGACAGACGATGAAGGCTTGTCGTCGTGCGTAGGCAAAGTTCCTCTAGCCACGATATCATGATTCCAGGGGAGTAATCAGCAAGCATTGGGATCTCTTGCACCGCTAATTTGTCAAGGGCAATAAAGAGTTCCAGTATAGTTAGCATCTTGATGGAGCGATTCTCTGGACTAATTCGTCTAGACTTTGCACAATATTAATCCATCAAAACATCAACTCGGGCGCACGCATCATCTAGGTCGACGACACCAGCAATCCAATCGTCAATTTCTTGCTGGACTGCTTGCTCGACGTCATAAATGGCAACTTCAGGGTTCGCACGATACGCCTTGTCGAAAATAACCCATTCGAGGACAAAAAGTCCTTGAGAGTACCACGGCGGCAATGGCTAGGATCGAAGGGAGTACGGGGTCGAAAGGCATTTTGTGTTGAGATAATCCTGCGAATGTATTCTCCACTTTCAAAGAGGGACAGTTTTGTATCCCTGGCGAGCTCCTTTTGCGATGGATTACGGAATGAGGATGGATGACTGCTTAGCTTATCCCACCTGCCATCAAGGATCTCTCGAAGACGGACACATTTCTTGAGTGCCATTTCGGAAAGCCACTCTGGTACGGATGGCCCAAGCTTGCTTAGGCGGCGGAAGATTTTAGAAGACATGAGATGAAGCAAGTCATTAGAGAGACCTGTATTCTTTCTGTCCCTCGCAAGAGTGCACATGAAGTATAAGGTGAATTGTTTGTAGGAAATGCGTCCAGTAGAAGAACACTCAATAGACATCTGAATTGCGACCCTGGTGAGAAACCATAGGGCAGAACGACGCCAATCACCCTGGTATTCGCCAGGATCGAAGTGGTGAGGCCACTGGCCAAAAGGTGTCGTGAATGCATTTGGAGATGGTGGTAACGTCTGCAGTTCGGTTGACACCCCGCAAGATCCAGGTGAGCAATGCAGTAGCGTATTCCGAGTTAGCATAGGGACAGTAAGGAAAGTCCAAGCTGATAGCGTAGGGGAAGGAGAGGAAATGGGCAAGTTCGAATTGGAACTTGAAGTCCTCGTCGTCAAACAACTCGTTCGGTGTCTCAACGGCAGACGATGGGAACGAGCATATCAGTGGCCCAAGCGTCTTTTCCACAGAATCCATGCTCGGCGACACCTCGAACGACTCGCAGAGCATGTTTTTCTCCTTTCTCGTGAGGATGAGCGCAATGTTTTGAGGAGGGATAAAGAAGGTAATGACATCTGTGCGCTGTTAGCATGGGTTCTTTACACAGTAACTTTCGGCATACCTTCTGATTCCATTCCACGTAGTCGGGAAATGATATGGTCTCTGCCCAAATGCTCGGAGCGAACGGAAGCTCGCAAATCATCGAGCATCTTCGCAATGAGACGCCACCGATCTTCCTCCGTGGTTCTGCGGGTGTGCATGGTATAAGCATAAGCAGCGGCGCACACTGCACCTATTAGGGAGAGGTCGTTTTCAACGATGTGGTCATTCTCCTTGGGAAGCTCGAGAGGAAAAAATACGTGAGTAATAACATGCCCCAATGATTGGAAGGTATGGGAAAATGACTGTAAAGTCGTGCCCTCGAAGTCAGATGTAGAGTCTGTAGCGATGGACATGGTGGTATGGGAAGTGGGCACCTCCCAAAATACACAATCGCGACAAACCGGAGTAAAGTGATACTCACGAGTCACAACCTCGTGATCATCCCACTACCATCGTCGTAGCGGCCCTATGGACCCTGATCACCACTGGCACTGGGCGATCCTGTACAGGCCTATCTCGAGTCGATCTAGAACGGCCAGGACGGCGACTCGGATTTGGATGTGCTGTAAAATAAATACATGAAGAATGCGTCGTCCTGAGAATTCTATATCGACCTGTTAAAGATTCGAACACCTGCATAATGAAGACTATCAGCCTGAGATTCTACTCTGCCAGTGAGTCCGAATCTGAAACTACCGACATACACACGGTACGGGGGTTTTCTTCAAATGCCACAGTGAGGCATGTTGCATCTCCGCTTGACATTCCTCATTCCAAGATACGATGCAAGGGATACCTTTGCCGGGCATAAGCGTGGGCATCGGCGCAGTAGCACCGGCTAGGGAAAGGTCGAAGTTCTTCAAGTTAGTGGTGTGGCAGTTGGAGTCCGGATGGGGTAGAGACTCGGAGCGGGCTTATCATTTCATCAGAGTCCAGATACAATCCAGGCGGTCCAAAGAGCGGAAGTGTGTCTCGAGCAGCCAGAGCAGGTAGAAATGCTCGAGGGTGACAGTATTTGGTTTGAAGGTGGTGAGATGATTGGTTGGATGATAATGGACACCCTTAGGTTCGTCAGTCTCATCACTCGACCGAGGTTCTTCATATTTTTTAGCCTCACATGTTCCTGCAGTGCGGTGGGTCGGAAAACGCTGGGTATACGCCAGGAGGTGACTCTCCATCGTTCCAGGGATCAATGATCTCGCAAAGGACCTCTCGTGCCAATGTACCCCATGACAAACTCCGGAACGTTTATTTGCCGTGCACTTTCCACCAGGCTGGGACCGAACGGTGTACAAGGTCAAATGGTGTCCGTAGTTGTGATGATCTTACAAACGTACTCTGTGCTATTCGAGAGCAAGCGACAGCTTCGTATCTGGAACGAGCTCCTCTCGCGAGGGATTACGGTAGATGCACATACACTCAGTGCATTCCACTTCCCATCGAGGACCTCTCGAAGACGAGCGCATGTCTCGAAGGCTATTTCAGAGCCAGTCCTGAGTAGAAAGACCGAGTTTGTTTAGACGACGAAAGATTTTGGAAGACATAAGATAATGAAGGTCATTGGACAGATTCGCATTGTTTCTGTCTCCCACCAAGGGTGCATATGAAGTACAGGGTGAATCGTTTACAGAAAATGCGGCCGACAGAAGAACACTCAGCGGACATCTGGATTGCGACCCTGATGAGAAGCCACAGGGTGGAACGACGCCAGTCACCACCTTTGGAAGGCTACCCACCAACATTGTCGTGAATGCGTTTGGATACGGCAACAGTATCTGTAGCTTTGCCAACACCTCGTAAAATCCCAGTAAGCAATACAGTGATATATTCCGGGTGCTTATGAGGAGGGCGAGGAAGGTCCGAGTCGACAGCATCTGGGAGAGGAAATGAGCAAGCTCGGATTGGAAATCTCCATCATCAAATACCTCGTTCGGCGTCTCGACGGCGGACCAAGGATACGAGCATACCAACAACCCTGGTGTTCTTGCCTGGGGAAATCTCGAACGACTCGAACGTGCTGTCATCCCATCTCGTGACGATGATTGCAGCATTTTGGCGACGGACGAAAAGGGTGGTAATATCTACAGACTGACTGTCAGCGTAAATCAGGGCAAATAGTTTTCAGTGTACCTCCGGTTTCCATTCCGCGTAATCGGGAGATGATATGATCCTTGGGCAGAGACCCGGACTGGATGGTCCAGGAGGCTCGCACGTTGTCAAGAATCTTGGTGATGTGGCATCACCATTCTTCCTCGGGAGCTCCACGGACGTATGAGGTGTAAGCACGGGCAGCGGCGCACACCGCACCAACTAGAGTCAGGTCGTTCTCAATGGTGCAGTCATTCCATCCAGGAAGTTCAGTAGGAAAGAGTACACATTATTGAACGATTCGGGGGTGGGGAAAAGTGGTTTGGAAGTCGTCGTTTCGAGTATTCTGTGGTAGACTGTGGTGTTGGGTTGAGCCCAGCTGCCTCGCTTGATGATGCAGCCGCAACAAACTAGACCAAAGCTGACCAAATGAAGTATCGCAATGTCCTGTGGTTGTCCACCACTTTCGAGTTCGAGCGTCCTGGTAGCGGAATAAATTTAACTATCTAACCTACCAGTCGGATCTTACAAGGCCACCTCACGCATTATTGTGGCCTTCCTGGCTGAATCAATTCGTTGGGGATGCATACCGACCCAAATACTGGCTCTAGCGTCGCATTCGTCAAATTTCGGCGACCAAGAAGCGACCCCTCCGTGTTTTACAATCAAATATCCCACCGTCCAGAACGATGTCATGGGCGAGTTCATTCGAGGGGAGCTGCCAAAGTTTTTTCCAGCGGTGCCGTGTCTCGTAGAAACAAAGGTCATATATGATGGGTCTCTCCTTGAATGAGCTGCATCAAGTACAGTACATTCAACTCTACGGTGAGTTTCGATTCCGCCGAAATTTTTTGCTTGATCGAGAATCTTGGTCGATGCATACTAGGACAGAATTCCCCTTTGCCCAGATTATGGACTCTGGACGACCCGATCGGGCGGTGCACCGCGCTACACCCACCGCGACACTGCTGTCCAGAGACCGAGTGGTGCGCCTGATTCGGGCTCTCGATCCAGACACGGGCACGGTCGGCAGGAAGACGCTTCAAGGGCCTATCCCAAGTACGATAAACCCACCCTATCTATCCTGAAGGCCCGACCTCCCATAGTGGGTCGCGGGTGGCGTCGGCCACCTCTCGAATTCCTCTTCCTATCATCATCGCTCATCGACGTTCACGAGTCTGCAGATGAAAGAGATGTATCGTGCGTGACGATCGCGATATTTACACAATTCATTACTCGACCTCGTCGACCTCGTCGTACTCTTCGTCGTATGCATCGTTGAGCTGCTACTCGGCTGGATCGTCACGTCAGCACGACGCCAAAGACGCTGTCGACAGGCACAACGCACCCTGTTCCTGGAGCTTCTTCCGCTTGTGCTCGTCGTAGGCATCGAGCCTGAACCAAACGATGAGCCTCGGAACGACGACGCGACGAGTGTGATCACTTACACCCCTTGTCTCGATCAGGTGTGCGACCGCGGCTGCGGCGAAACCGGCGCTGAGAATACCTCGACATCAAGACGCTTTGGAGACGAAACGGACAGAGGATGCTCACAGAGCCTTTTTAGCCGTGGCGTGGCTGGTGCGCTCGCCCGTGTTTTTAGACTTGTGGTCCTGCCAAGCCTTCATAGCCTAGATCCCGACGGTCAGCGCGCGCACGACCAACGAAGGACCTGGTCCGACCTGCCACGCGACGGCGCCAGCCAGCGCTTCGTGTGCGAGGCTACCCTTGTTGTGCTATCGCCCGTAGCAAGTCAAAATGTACCCCGACCTGGGCAAACGGACATACCACTTCGTCATGGTTGTCCTTGAGCGTGTCTAACAAACCCATTGGTGATGCGATCGATGGGATGAACGAGAGAGGTGAGGGGTCGAGGGTCGACAGGACGGGGGTTATATGCCCCCCCTCTCGGTTCACGTCTCCCTAACGACCGAAAACGTCAGCGTCAGGCAGTCCCCCACCTACTGGTACCCTGGACGGTCGGTTAGATATTCACGTCGGACCTCGCTTCGAGACACCGCCCAAAAGTCGACTCAAGAGGGCGACAAGATGGCGTCATAGGGCGTCTCGTCCTCGTCAAAAGTTGCGGCAGTACAGTATCTGACGATACCGCGCGCGAAAAGGGGTGACCGGCCGAGTTCGTGTGACGTGACAGAATGGTATACCATCGGTTCATATTTGACAAAGCCATAGCTGGTGGTGAAGCATGACCTTCCGCCTTGACTAGACCCCAAGGTTATTCGACCTGCGTTTGAGTGTAGCAGCTTCGTCAACCTGTCAGGGTGCGACGAAATGGCCTCCTGTCAAAAAGTCGAGTGGGTACAGCCGATCGGACATCCACGTCGACCGTCAACGCCGCACCTCAGGAAATAAACAGACCTGTCATCATTCACGCCCAGACTCGAGAAGGCTGTGATCCGGGAGACGTACGGGGGAATGAACATCTGGCGTTGGTACGAGCAAGGGTGACAAGCGTGATAACGGTGGATAGATGGTGGAGGTTGGACGCTGGCACGTGGCTGGAGTTGAGATCAACTAGTACAGCCGCGTAAACCCCTGGCACGCAAGCAGGACATTGGTGGGATCAGCCTTTCGTATCGTAGGCTTGACTCGCATGCTCACCGCAGTTTTCTTGGGTCAATGTCGTCCGGTTGACCTACAAAGTTTGCGGTGTAGTACATCACCCCGTGCATGATGTTTATTCAAGACTTGACATTGTTCCTTACACACCGGGGATATCGAGATTTCGGAGGCGTTTATAGTGTATTTAAAATGACATTTTACAATACGAAATTTAAGTACCATATTTAAGTATCAATTAAATTTGAAATCAGCAACGTCTGTAAAATAT
>JBBPTU010000350.1:0-26913 GCA_038094295.1 Tylopilus aff. beelii | reverse complement strand
CGTCGTTGACGACACAGGCTTGGTGATCGTTTCATGAGCATCTCTACCTTTCCTGTCAAGCAATTAGGACATTCGCACTTGGTGCGCACAAGATAATCAGTTTCCCACGACGATTACGCAGCTATAAGACCGATCCGTTGAAATCCCACCATCGCTTTCTCAACCATGTCCGTCACCAAAATCCACGCGCGCCAGGTAGGCCCTACCCATATGCGTGCTATTCAAGTGCATTCATGATGTTCCTTTAACCAGATCTTCGACTCTCGCGGAAACCCAACTGTTGAGGTCGACCTCTACACTGAGAAAGGTGATAAGTTGCACTCAATTTGGATCAAACAAAGCTGATGTACTCGACAGGACGTTTCCGTGCCGCTGTGCCGTCTGGTGCATCCACCGGTGTTCACGAGGCTCTCGAACTTCGCGATGGTGAGAAGGATAACTATGTCGGAAAGGGTGAGCAAGCTCATTCTAGCTAACCCAAAGGACCCCGTTCACATTCGTATTGCAGGTGTTTCTAAGGCTGTCGCTAACATCAACGATGTCCTCGGTCCTGCATTGATCGAGTCTAAACTTAAGGTCACTCAACAAAAAGAGATCGACGACTTCCTCATCAAACAGGACGGTACCCCAAACAAGGGCAAGTATGGTGCGAACGCTATCCTCGGTATCTCGATCGCAGTTGTCGAGGCCGGCGCTGCTGAGAAGGGCGTTCCCGTCTACCAACACCTGGCCGAGCTCGCTGGCGTTAAACCTCCCTACGTACTTCCTTGCCCGGCTTTCAACGTCATCAACGGTGGCTCGCATGCTGGCAACAAGCTCGCGTTCCAGGAGTTCATGCTTCTTCCCACGGGTGCTTCCAGTTTCACCGAGGCTATGAAGATTGGCACTGAGACCTACCACACCTTGAAGAAGGTCATCAGTGCCAAATACGGCATCGACGGTTAGTACAGTGCACCAAACACTTCGATCTTTTTGACCGCGTTGTCTCTACCAGCTGTCAATGTTGGTGACGAGGGGGGATTTGCCCCTAACGTGAGCGGTGCTGAGGAATCGCTGGAGCTTCTAAGCGAGGCCATCAAGAAGGCGGGCTACGAGGGTAAGATCAAAATTGCCCTCGATGTTGCCTCGTCCGAGTTCTACAAGAGTGGAAAATATGATCTCGACTTCAAGAACCCCAAGTCTGACCCTCAGAAGTGGAAATCTGGAACTGAACTCGCCGACCTCTATCTCAGTTATATTGAGAAGTACCCCATTGTTTCCATCGAGGATCCTTTCGACCAAGACGACTGGGCAGGATGGTCCGAATTCACCAAGCGGAGCAAACTTCAGATCGTTGGTGACGACTTGACAGTCACCAACCCTCTTCGCATCAGGACCGCTATTGAGAAGAAGGCCTGCAATGGTTTACTCCTCAAGGTAAGTAGTTCCATGGTTTGGACTGCAGAGCATCGCCAACGGTCTACTCCTTCAGATTAACCAAATTGGTACTATTTCCGAGTCCATCCAGGCGTGAGTTGTCGCTGTCTCGTATGTTGCCCTACATATTTATCGTGTTTTCAGCGCACAACTCTCCCAGTCTGACGGGTGGGGTGTCATGGTTTCTCACCGCAGTGGTGAGACGGAAAACACCATTATCGCCGATCTCGTTGTTGCTCTCGGTACTGGCCAGATCAAGACTGGCGCGCCCGCACGAAGCGAGCGTGTCGCCAAATACAATGCGTTACTGCGCATCGAGTGAGCTCAGCACGTCGTCTTGTTAAGATGATATTTATGTGTCTTTCAGGGAGGAACTCAAAGGCACGGGTGCTACGTACGCTGGTGACAAGGGATTAGCTACCGGCCCGAATGCTCCTGCCCTCCACAAAAAGTGAGACATGGACTACTTAAATGCAGGTAGTTCCTTCGATCTCTGAGAGAAGATTCGGGCGATGGTGTTGTACGATCCACTAGATATGTGTGCTCTGTTTATTGTACACTGACAAACTCCAGTCTTGAAGAGAAATACAAACGTGGGTATTTATTAACTCGAACGTGCGAGATAAGATAACAGAAATGATCACGTGCCGTTGCCTGTTACACACCATGTCTGTGCTCGTACTCTCTTGTCTGATGGCACGTCAAGGTGCAGTGCCTTTGTCCTGTGTCTGACTCGGAATGATGAGGAATGCCTTTGCTCACTCTTTTTATCCCATCCAAGTGTTTCCCTTTCCCATGGCGATAACCCCGATAGCGGACAAGCGAACCCGCTCGGCTCGCGCAGCCCCGTTCCCGCGCCATGGCAAAAGGGACTCGTCACGCCACATTCAGCAACCTATATAAATGAGACACATCGTTCCCTTCCTCTCTCATGTCTACTACATCCACCAAACCTACCCCATCTTCTCATGAGACGTCAACCACCCGCCTAAACGAAGGCACAGCCAAGGAAGCGCGTGCTCAGGAGCACGCCCGTCACCGTACCAAGGAGCGGCAGGAGTATGCACTCGCCAAGGAGCGTAAGCAGAAGGCCGCTACCGTGCGCGTGCTCGGGCTCAAGGTGGCTCCCGCCCACGGGCCCAGGCTTGTTCGGAGACTCAGCATGGAGAGCTGGGACGGGGACGAACCCGAGGAACAGTCGGTTCGAGTCGCGGTGCCGAAGACGCCCGCGACCGAGGCCAAGCCCGCTCCAGGTGCGCACGGCCCCGAACGGGGCATGGCGCCGCCGAGGGGGAGCGCTGGCTCGTTCACGGAGCTGACGCTGGGGGACGTTATCTCTCAGCCGCGCCGAGTCAAGGCGAAACGTAAGTGTTCAGGTGGTCCGAGCGGGGTTCTCGCGTTGCTGATTGGTACACGCTAGCGTTCGACTTTGAGGTGGTTCCTCCGATCCGTGCCGTCATCGCGCTGGACGATGCCGAAGCTGATGAGCCCTGGGAATACATCACCCGGGCTAGCGTCAACGACGGGTCTGCCTGGAAGGGCAAGTCCTACGCGCAAGCCGTCGCCAGCGCGATGTGAGCCCGGGTGTGATCACCTCGGACGTTACTTGAATCATTATGGATATTCATAATCAACTTGCCACGACGTGATGACGACGTTCGTTTGAACTTTAGATACGCTCCTTATAACCAGATCGCATTACCGGGGTTTCGCCCTGGTCTTCTATAATTCATCTAGCCGCTTTGATGCTTCGACAGTTAGTTTAGCGTTAATCTAAATTGTGTTGGTTTCATTGGCTGCGGTCATCCGAATGCCGTGTTTCCGAGCCTCCCGAAAACGACCGAGTACAAGGTGGAGCCGAGGACCTGATAACGGTATGTTTATCTGTTCAGTTTCAAATCGCCATGAAGAGTTGGCCGAGAATGCGGCAACCGGTATGGTCACCAAGGCTTCGCATTCGGACACTATTTAGCCGAGGCTGCTGCCATCGAGCAGGTAACCGGTAACAATTATATATATTAGTGGACATCAAAGCGAAACAAGAGAAGATGGGGACATGACAATCACGAGAACCCTGTGCGAATGGCGGGCATGAAAATCGGGAGAGGATGTGCCTGTGGAGCCTGTTCGTTAGCCGTCCTCGATGCTAGCAGAAGAAGGGTACCTCTGTGTTGAAGACATATTCTGGGAGAATGGAGGCGTCAGGCACAGGACCAAGTGACCCAGCCGAGGTACGTACCATCCAACGGAAGGACGCTCGCATCCGAGAATAGCAAGTACAGGTATTTTAGTGTCTCGCTCTACAAATTCAGATGACTTGAGGCACACGTAACGGTCCGAGGAGCCAGGATCTTACCATGAAGAACGTCTCCATCTTGTCTTCCTGTTCGGCAGGGACTTGATCGACGTTTCTGACACTAGCGAAGCCACCGCTGGGGACGCGGCAATGCTTTTCGATTGCTTGAAAGATGGCCCATCCTTGGTCGCGGTATAACGTGTCACCTGTTAGGCGAAATGCGAGAAAGAGGGACTCGACCGTTTCCGGACTGGATGCAATATATCAGGATCTGCACTGTCTGATAAGGGCGATGAACGTACCGCAAGATATATCTTGCATCCAACAACGGAACTTTTCCTGGCCTGTCGACGTGTCGAAGTAGAGATAAGCTTCAACAGACAGGCAACCTCAAAAGGAATTTCTTCTTACTGAGACCCTTTGATATACCAGTCTGTCCGGCCTGACCAGTCCTCCACGTTATCTCCCGGAGTCCGGAAGTGCACGATCTCTGCAGAAAGTCCACTACAGAGAGCGGTGAAAAAGGTGCGACGTGAACTATCTATGTTGCAGACAGAAGAATGACATACGTTTGGGTATCATGCGTTACCATGCATGTCTTGATAAGCTCCACACCAGTAAGCCAATCGCGCTTGGCCTGCTCTGAAAGTTCGTGTGGCAGTGGAGGGACGGAGACGCGGTTAACAAGCGCTCCGGCGGTGGTCGCGCCTAACATAAGTGAGCCGCCTAAGAAACAGACAAGATGATCTTGTTTGGGTTCAAGTTTCCAGCCCCTGTCCAGCAAGCCCTAGTGAGAATCCAAAGCAAGATTAGAATATGTTAATAGTCCACGAACTGTTGGCCTTGCGGAACGAGTTCGGCGGTATAGACCAGCTCGCCAGAAATGCTCCTCTGTACGAGATGAGCATGGATACCTGCCATTGCATGGTCGTAGAGCTATCAATCTGATGAGCAAGCCGTGCGGATCGCTGTTAGGACGAGCATCTTACTTCCAGATATACTCCTTCAGTTTGGTTCTGGAGAAGGTTTCTTCACAAAGGGCTCAATGTATATGGACGAAACTTACAGTCTGAAGATACTGTTTTCTATAGGCAGAAGATCAATCATTACGATAAGCGTGGAATGGCCAGAAGACGAACAGTAGATATTCGTAGTACGAGTCACCGCGGGAACCAAGGCGTATAGTTGCAATGCGGTAACGACCGCTTTCCGGGCTAATAGCGGAACGGAGATCAGGACAATCTTGACAGAGTCGCCTACGAGACATACTCAACAAAGATTGGCACAAGTCCATGCGGAAGTCTCGCTGCCTTGAGGACAGCCATAACCTGACAAGTTTAACACAAGGAAGTCCATTGGAATAGACAGAAATGTACCTCCTCGGCTTTCTCCCAGTAGATGTCTTCTTCACTGAGGTAGGAGAGGTAGCGGAACTCGAGTTGCAATGTCGCAGCTTCCGCGGTGCTGACTAGGCCATTATTAGCCTGGTCTGGTACGCCTTCATGACGTTGCAGGTTGACCGAGGAAAGTGGGAGGCCTGTTGGCGTCTCAAACGCGGGGATGATACGATTTGCAAGATCCTGGGCTTTCTCCAGGAAAATAGGGTCCTCTTCCGAAAGATGGTATGCAGACAACAGCCCCCCCAGTACGCGAATTGTGGTCTACATGAACTCCGCAATGAGCTCCAACGGGTGGTTATCGCACGTACCTCGAACGTGCTAAAGTCGCCGTCACGATCAAAGGATAGGCGATGTTGCACCCATTTCCTGGCTCTTTCATATTCATCATGCAACCCCATAATGAGCATCGTATCAATAGAATCCACAACAGTATACCCGATGCCGCCGGCCTTTGTCAGGTTCGAGCCTTTCTGAGATAGTGGGTGATACTCGTCGTCGCCCATAGCATCTCGCTCTGAAGTGGTCAGTTTTGGAAGTCCTTTGAGTAGTCACACCTACCGTACGCCGACCAAGCATGCTGCATATGGTGGTGAAAAGAGAACCGATACGCCAAGGTTCGTACATACCTTGAACGCGTCTACAATCGCATCGCGTCGTGGCACGTCTGCCGTGAATGTCGGAACGACTCCAGACCTGACGCCAGGCAAGGAAATCTTAGAGTCGCTTCCTGCAAGCCTGCTCAACGGAAGCTGAACCAGTGTCAAAGACGGAACGAAACCCACTCGCAAGGTTCCACGTGCCTGAAACAGAACATAGAGTGACGCAACCAGGATTAGGCTGTACAATATTTTGATAGGTGGAATGCCCCCGGTGGCCTGATTGGAACGATGATTTCGCAAAATAATTAATGAAGACGATATCCCTTGGGGCGCACCTTTGTGGTATCGTTGGAGTCCGTCGGCGGAGAGGTCAAGGAAGGTTTCCTGTGCCGCATTTGTGGGCCGTCCATGTCGAACTGGACGGAGTTGTACACGTCGCTAATACCGCCTTGTCCAGAAAAGGAAGTTTCGGGTGTTTCTCCCTTGCTCCTTTTGAGCCGACTTCCTGGTCAGATGGAGCTACACGGAAAAGAAATCAGCGATGCTGATAGAACTGCGCCTTCATTCACATCCTGAGCTGCGGATGAGATATATTTGCCACTGGATCTTGTTTAGGCTAGCAGTAGTGTTTTCCAGAGGCTTCTTCTGTGAATACTGTACCAGCAATTTGGCGTTGGTCCGGAACTAGCTGTGGGCTAAGCTTGTTGGGGTCGGCCGCCATCGACCTCGCCATCTCGCGCCATTGGATGCGCCCATCGATGTATATGGCGGGCAAATGTCGCCGCTTGTTCGGACGACGGGCGGATGCTATTCCGGTCGTCGGCATGATCCTGCCGACACGTCACCGGAATACGCGCAAGGAAACGGTTTCCCTTGCATCAAGCCTTATCGCTCGCGAGTCAGACAATCGCATCGCGTACGATTTCATTTATTATCAGACAGGCCCACCCATTCGCCCACCCCCAGTCCAATCATGGCCATCGAATTAACCCCTTTGCCATTGCCAGCATCCGCGGATCCATCCCACTTTGTCGACTTTGGTCGCGAAGTCAAGGGCGTCAACCCCGGCGAGCTCACGACAGATCAATTCGCCAAGATCTCCGATGCCCTCTACAAGGTTAGCTTTCGAATCAGCTATCGCAGCTCCACAATGTGATTCGTTTCTCTTTACCGCCCATCAGCACGGTGCCCTCTTGTTCCGCAACGTTACTCTTACGCCCGAACAGCAATATGCGCTCACCAAGGTAATCATTTCCCCCTTCTCCCAATGAGGACATTTTGCCCCTCCCTCACCTCACCACCACATTTAGGCGTTCGATCCGGAATCCGAGAGCTACGGCCACGGAAACAACAAGACCCAATCCACAAAGAAGTCCATTCTCCATCCAGACCTCAAGACCATTCCTCGCGTGCCTCAAGTTCAGCTTATCGGTAACGGTACTGTGCACAATCACGAAGGTCTTGCTACGGCTGCCCTCAAACATCCCTCCCACAAAACATTTCACAAAACCCGCGTCTCCGAGGAGGACGAAGCGAAGGGATACACCCGTTTCTACAGATGGCACATCGATGCAGCATTATACGATTATAACCCTCCGCGCGTGACCACGCTTTATGGGATTACGGTGCCCAAAGGCGGCCGCCAGACCGTCAGGTACGACGATGGAACCGGAGATGAGTTGCCAGTTCCACTCGGTACCACGGCGTTCGTCTCGGGCAGAACGATGTTTGAGATCCTGCCTCGAGAGCTCAAGAGTCTGGCGGTGAGAGCTTCGGTGAGGTACGCGCCGCACCCATACGTCTGGATGGCGCCCGCTCGCGCCATGCCCACCGGTTTGGGCATCGAGAGCGACGGCCTCGAGCTCCCCATGTCCGAACTCCCGGAATGGGAAGAATCCAAGGTCAAGACGTTCCCTGCGGTAAGCACGATCCACGGTCGAAAAAGAGGGTGAGATCGCTCAAGGGTACCACCCCCGGCAGCTATGGAAAAACCCAGTCACAGGGAACCTTCACTTCGAGGTTCACCCCTGCGGTGCTCAGGAACTCATCGTCGAGCCCCTCCCGGCCGGCGCGAATCGCGATGGCGCCCTGTACCCAGATGGCGCACACCTCAAGGATCTCGCAGAGGTCCGCGCGCTGCTCTACAAGATGCAGAGACCTGCCATCGCGCCACAGGTAAGCGAAATGCAAATCAGACGCGTTTAAGCCCCTCACGCCACGATAGTTCGTGTACCCGCACGACTGGGAGGAAAAGGACCTCGTCCTGTTCCACAACCGAGGCCTCTTGCACAGCGTCGTCGGTGCTTTCGAGCCTGACCAAGTCCGCGCTTTCCACCAGTGCAACCTCGCTGCGTCCGACGTTCCCGCAGGACCGACCAAGGATGACGTTCTCAAGTGGGCCTAGATCAGATCGCAACCGCGCCCCTCGCGTTCCAAGCCCATCGAGCCACGTGGAGGCGGGATCTCGATGGAAACCCTCATGGACGGTTGTATGAATTTTGTGTGGGCTCTGTGTAGGTTGTAGACGTGTCTGTATAGTACGACGACGAACATGCTACCTTTTTTGATGACAGTGATCACGAATTTGCATTTCGGTGCTGTCCCCGTCGACGACGTCAGTGGACTCCCTGTTTAATTCTGAATTGCGCGTTCCACAGCGATTTCCGCTGCAGCCAGTCCAACACGCGCCGTTGCACGTCTCATTGAAGGTCTGTTTGATTCGAATGGAAGCTGCGATGGAATTGGTCTTTTGAAATTTCATTTTCTGCTCAGCTCATAATTGGTTCCCCGTGGTCGGGATCGCATATGTGCCTCGAGAGTGCTCTCATTTCCGAGTGGATGATGTCCAGAGTAAGCTGTATTACAACATTCCAGGTATCGCAGACCGTATCCTCAAGAAAGGGTGAGAGAACAATCAGCTGCCTACGCCCATGATTAGATGAAACTAAGTACGAGAAAAAAGCAAAAGGCTCAAAAGAAGAAAAAAATTGGCACACGAAAAGATTACTATGCACACTAAAAGCAGGAAACACAGCTGCGAGGCACAAGGAGACTAGCCAAACAACATACGCAAGAAGCCATCCGTTGGGAAGATATTCGCAATCAGACAGGACGATAACGGCCGCGGATGGTTCGTGCGCAACGGCAAAAGAAACAGAATTCGACAGCATTGAAATGATCAACATATTCAAAAAAATACTTAATTATCTATCCCAGGTAAGGTCAAGAGACCACCTTGCCCCTGGCCATGTCACTGGGTAGACACGGCAGAAGGGGGAGGTGATGGCGCTGCAGATGGTATATCAGCTGGACGCTCACTGACTTCTTCCGCCGGGGAAACGAAGGGTTCTGGGCTGGATGCCAACGCTTCGGACTTTCTTGCAGCGTTCCCTTCCCTTACTCCTTGCTCATTACGAGCACTGCTAGCGACGTTCTCGTTTGCGACCTCGCCGTTCATTTGATCAGCTTTCCGGGCTTCTCGAACGGGATATGCCGAGTCTCGGAACGATTGTTTGCCAAGATCACGGGAGAAGCTGTATAAGGAACGGATATCGTGGCCACCTCGTGCTTCGATATCCGTATCAGTTTCAGGTTCACCGTCGCTTTCATCAATGGCAGTGCGTAAAGAGGAAACCGCAATGTTAGTGTTGTTCATGAATCCGGCAACGGCCGGAGTGTGGTATGTTGGGGTAAGAGAGGGAAGAGGGGGCATCGAGTATGTCCGGGGTAGAGGGGGAGGGAGACCACGCCCTGAAACCCGCGATGCGGCCAGGCGGGCCGCAGGGATGGGTGGCGTTGATGCAGCGGATTTAGTTTTCCGGAGTGGCCGGGTGGCACGGCGAGTACTACTACTCTTCGAGGTGCGTTGGGGAGCCGAGGAACTTTCTTCGCCTACAGGCTCTTCACCAGCAAGACCGGTGGTCGAGTCAATGGAGGTCTGGGAAGAATTATCGCCTTTGTGTACGCGCAAGTGCTGGAGAAGGTTATCATTGCGGTTAAAACGTTTATCACACGAAGGGTGAGGACATTTGAAGGCTGATCAGGTGCGATTAGCACTTGGCTTGGCAGAAGGCAGCATTGCTGGCGTGATCAAACTTACGCTTTTCGTGTGTGTGGATGGATCTGATGTGCCTCTTCAAATGCTCGCCACGACTGAAGCACTTGCCGCAATCCTCGACTTTGCACACGTAGACTCTGCCCTTTTTCCCTTCGACGCTCTCAGCCTCTGTTGGATCACCTGCGGTCGGTACGCGTCGGCCGCGGCTCTTCTTTGTCAAATTCGGAACTGGTACAGGGGGTGCAGTGCGTATACGCGGACCACGACGCTCCGAGGTGAACGAGCTAGACGAGGCATCCAAGAAAGTGTATTCCCCGGGAGGAGGAGATATGCGAGAGACGAGGGATGGGTCCTCCATCACTGGAGGCTGCTCTGCTTCATCGACAATGGTCATGGAGGATGAGGACGGCAACAAAGGGGCCGGTTCTATCCTCGGAATCTTGGTCGGCTGATACTTGGGATCAGGGTCGACCTCTTCGTCAGTTTCTTCGTCGACGGCTCGCGCGTCAAAGGTTCGTTTAAGGGTGGCCGGACCCCTGGGTGGTGATCGCTGTTCGTCGTCTGTGTCGTCTTCCCTGCCGTATTTTCCCCAGCGGACGGCGGGTCGGCCGGTTGTCTGGGATCGCGTGATTCTCCTTGCGCTGGAAGCGGACTCGGGCGTTGAGACTGGTTGCTCGACCTGAAGAGAGGGGTAAGCCGGGGACCGGAGGGTTCGGCGTTATCCTGGTCAGGGACTAGGTTGGATAAAGGGCAAAAGTTTGCCGACCGTTTTCTGGGGTGTGTTGAGGTCAACGAGCGTCGTGTCTTGGGGAAGGGGACTCTGCGGGACCGCGTTCGAGGTTTTTTCCGTCTCTTGGGTGCTTTCCATTGTTTTTACGCTGCCTGATGGGAGAATCAGAGAAGACTGTTTAGCAGGGTGGGAACGCAGACTTGGCGAAAGAAGACGGACACGAGACGGGGCCAGCGAGAGTTGGGCTGCGACGGCGGACGAGAGGGCGTTTTTGGGAGACAAAGGAGGGACTGGGACGGGACTGGGAGCGATGTGTTGATTGTCGGAGCCCCTGTCCAAAGCGGACAGACAGGGAAAAAAACAAGATCAAAAGACCACGTGTCCACGGTCCACCCCGGACCACATTCCCAGCTCCGCTGGTCCATGGACCGCGGCGCCGGGCCGGCAGCTCTTTGCACGACGCGGCGCGCCCTGCGTGCAGATTTACCATGATAGGCTCCCTCAGCCCCACTGCGGGGTGGCCATTCAGTGGGGGACCCTACGTGAATTCGCTGGTGGATGGGCACTTGCCTTTTCTTCTTCTAGCGCTCTCGTGCGCGCACTCCACTGCGTCGCATCGGCGCGCCACGCATTTTGAAATCCCGGTTTCTGGAAGCCTCTCTCTTCTCAGGTGGCGCATTCCCTACAAATACCTGCTCTATTCAACCTAGTGCGCTGTTCGCGTCCACCACTGGCCACGTTCCATCTCCACGACGCACCACACGCGGCTCGCTTCCCATCGGCGCGATCATACTCGGGTCCGTAGTCGCCCATATCGCTGTCCAGGTCGTCTTTGTGCCAACCTCGCGTAGCGCTAAATTAAGTACGGAACTCAGTTTTCCCCAGCGAAAAAGTCTGCCCTCGGGACGGATGGCGCAGCCCGGACGTCTGCGACGCGTGAAATACCGATGCACTCCGCCAGATCCGCGGTCGCCCTCGATGCAGTATGTCTCGTTCTGATGCACAGACGATTATTAAGACCGGTGGCACTCTGCCTGACATTTCCGCAGGGACCACACGCGCTTATGCATTCGCCGTTCCTCTTGCCTCTTATGATCCTTGCTTTTTCCCTGACCACACATGATAAGGCTATCTTGGGATCCCTGAGAGGACTAGACTCGAGCGTCCTCGCCAAGCATTTCATGTATGATCAGTCATGCCACATCTGGTACCTTTCAAACTGAATGACACCTTTCAATGTTCATCTTTATCCGACGGCGTGTTCCGGTACCTTGGCTGCCCGATCTTGCGCGATCTCTCTTATCGCGTCCTTTTCATCGCATAGCCGACATGTATCCAGATGCTTTATGTATGCAGCCAATCCACAAAGTCCCCGTGTGCTCCAATCGTCCGATTCGTGAGACTCGAACCCGCAATATTGTTAGGTTCACAGAGTTTAATTGACACTGGTTACGCGAGCGAGCTTCGCTGAGCTCGTGGACAAGGTTTGCAAAGGCTGTTTTCGGTGATTGGACTACTCCACACCGCCCGGCAATTTGCTTCAGGGTGAGCGTCGCGAGCGCTGAAAACGTGCACCGGAGTTGCCTATTAACCTGATATTTCTTCCTCTGGCCAAGGATGGGATCCTCACACCTTCGATCAGTCACACCTCGAGGTGGAGCCATGCTTCCCACATGCACATGTTAGTGCCGAATTTGCATTCATTCTCGACCTGATGTGAAGCTGACTGATCCCAAAACATACAGCACCCACAGAATCCTGCCGTTCATGCCTCATTGGCGCTGTGGATGGCTTCTACTACCATCCATCGTCTTGATCAATGAAGAGGAATCGCATGGCCCGAAAAGGGATCTCGGCGCACAGCTCGTGGGGCTTGAGCGGCCGGTCTGACTCATATGAAACTGGCATGAACGCCATTCATTCATACAGACGCCGTGGCGAACTACAGAGTGGCTCGGTGAGAGCCCGATGAAACAACCTACTCCGCAGAGATCCGTACGGTGATGTGAATTGCCTTATCTGTTGCATTCCATTCATTCATTGTTCTCCATGGCGTGCTGTTGATGGGGGGGTCCTGCTTCCGGCGGTCACTTACGTCTAGTGGCTCGCTTCCGCGTTCGCCGGCCGGAAACCATTGATTACGACCATGGATATTGATAGCACAGGGAATCACGAGGGAGACGTGTCAACATGCGAGGCACGAACGACTGGAAGTACCCGCGCAAACGTTAAATAGAAGGTTCAACGGACGTAGGAGATGATCGGTCATTCTGGAGGAACACCCTCGCCGAGGAACATTGCAAATGAATTAACTTGCCGCATCGATAAGTGATGGATGGCGCGATACGGAGACTTGTGTCAAAGTATTGCACGTCTCCGTGACATGAATAGACCCCCCCATCGTCTAGGCGATTCTAGGCATGGGTGGCCGGGGGAGATAGCGAAGCGGTCGGGGAAGAGAGGGCCACGGCATTACGAGGAACAGAGCAAACTAAGAAATGAGGTGCGTGTTTGAACAGCTTTACGTCGCCCTCGTAGTGACTACGGGCCGATCGCACAACATGTACAGAATGGACATCTCGTGTGTACGGTATTTGTAATCGGGATACAGGCAAGATAGCCGGACGGCGAAAATAGGACGCAGTATACATGTATGAGTGAGATGAACGCGCGCAGCAAGAGGTGGAGGAAGGGGCGTGAGATTTGCAGAGGGCCGCGATGTATATGGAACGGTACATAACGAGAGGCGAATGATGATAACGTTGACGGGCTGGCTATCAAGATCAGTGAGGGATCGGAGATGGAAGGTTTGAAACTTTAGATTTGCCGATGGGGATCCCATCTCGAACTGATTCAGACCGACTCGTCGTTTCGAGGGCGTTGGACGCAAATGGACACGGTGGATGTCCCGCCTCGTGCGATGATCACCGACAAGACACGGTGATGGGAACTGGAGCGCGTTGTGGCAGTACTTTGGCTCGCGGAACCACCTCGAAAGCACCTGGCACAGAGGGAAACCCTTATGGTAAAGATACGCCGAGAGATCGTATCCGTGAACAGGTCGAAGAAGAATCAACAAGGATACACAGGCGAGTGAAATAACCTGCGCTATGTACATTAAAACATCATCTTCTCGCAGGTTTGTTCCTCTCCCAGTTCTGCGTCCGTCGGCGGTGCTCCGTCCTGTACACTTGCACCGACTCCCCCGCTCGTCTTGCACAGCTCCACTGCTGACTCACCGCCCCGCCCACTGGACCTTAAGTTCTTGACAGCAACGCCCGGGCTCTCCTTCCCATCCCATTTAACGACCTTGACGACCTGAAACACGATCCACCACCTTCGACCCGTTGACGTCGTAACAAGTCTCGTGCTCGTCGACCCGATCGCCTAGCAGTGCACATTGTCGGCCTCTGCGGCGTTTCCTCTCAATTGCAATTACCCCACAGCCACTTCCGATCACGCCCACGGCGTACCTGAACAGGCGACCATTGCCTGGTGTGCGTCGGTTCTTGTTCTGGTATGACCAATTATTTCCAACATTATCAATTGCATATTTCTATAGAACGCTCCGGCCGTTCCTCAGTCAGCTTGGGGTCAGATACGACTCACTAAATAATCTACGGTCATCCTCTTTCCTTAAAATGCACACGGACTCGAACAGCTACTTCGCTTATTTCGCACCCCCACTCCATCCTCTTTCTTCATCTGAAACCCAACCATCGTTCCAGGGATCCGTGGGCATCGCTAGAATGTCCGGTTCACCGTATCCCGCTGCTACGCAGTCGCCATCCAATCCGCTCCCGACATTTAATCACGGGCATTTTTCTCCTCTCGTCCACGCCGTCCCTTCATATCGCGCTCAATCCCATCAGTCCCCCCTTCGTCAAACGAGCCTGGGGTACAGTCCCTACCCATCGGACGCCTCTGCTGCGTCTGCTGAGTCACCGCTCTCATCGTCGTCCGCCAACGAGAGCCCTCTTCCAGAGCCTCCCATCGATAACATGGATAACGATATCCCAGCTCATGTTGCAACGGGCAACGACGACTATTACCCGTACACGACCTCGGAAGACGTTTCGATCGGCTATCCATACAGTCACATCGGCTCTCGCCCTCTTCCCCTTGCGACGTACACGCTAGAGGGCCCAGAATTTTACAAGCAACCGGTCTCGGCCCCGCTTCCTTTGAACCTCTCCGTCGCCATGGGTTATTCATGGTCACCTGAAGCGAAGAAATTCCAGCCGCAATATCCGCCGATACAGCAATTCCAACGGCAAGAACATAGCCCCACCAAGTATGCTAGTCGGCCGCCGATCGCGGCGCCCACCCCTACTAGTAGGGTATCTACCCAGCCTCTCGAGCAGGAATTCGATGAACTCGATCTCACCTACCCACCAATTCCCTCCCGCCATTATTCCAGCGCCCCCACGCAACTGACGCAGCAGTTCTCGCCCGGCTATTCGCTTCGGCAAGGCCTCAGCGTGAAACAGGAAAACGATATGCCCTTTCACGAGCCGTACAAGTCGGCTGACGTTGCCGGCCCTAGCAATAGCTTTGGAGCCTTCCGCACCCTCTTGGAGTCAGGTTCGCACCGTTCATTCCTTCAAATATCAGGGGACGCTGACAACCCTTCACAGCTCCCACCGAGTCATCCGTGGCTCTTGATCTGGCCCTGCAATATGACCAACAATCTCCGACCAATCAGGCTTCGATGAATGTACCGGTCCTATCCGCACCTGTTCCGCGACATTCAGCTTACTTTGGAACCTCGCTTGTCAGCAATTGCGAACGCACGTGCCAGGAACAGGAACAACAGCAGGAGCGACATGCGCTAAGGGTACGCACCCAGGGTCTGCAAGAACAACGGACCGTACGACCGGCTGAAGTTTCCCCTGTTATGGAGTTTGCAGAGCTACCAGACGGAGTCGACGAAGACGCCGAAGGGGAACCCGACGTTGAACCGTTGAACCTTCACGAAAGCAGAACGATGAGTGGACATAGTACGGCCGGAGGTTACGACTACGCGGGAGACTTCGTTGGAGGGTCGCTGTCAGGGACGGGTAGCAGTGGTGATGATACAGAAGGGGTAGAAGAACCAAACGGCCGTGATCTCGACTATGATTACAAGCCTGAGGACGACGAAGACGCTGGAGACGGCGACTTTGTGCCACGCAGCCGGACTACGTCAAAGAACACGCGGAGCTTACGTCCTCGAACCATAGCCGGTAGAAATCCGGTGCGGTATCACCCTTATGGTCCCGAAGTCTCACCCTCTGCCGTGAGGGGTTCTCCCAGGTCACCACTCATATCGACCTCTGACATGTCACCCGCTTCTTCGACCGGACAAGCGGGGAAGATGCGGAAGAACGCAAGAACGTTGCCTATTCCCATTCCCGTTCCTAATCTCACGAAAAAATCAAGGGGACGCCGAGTCCCGACCGTAAGCAGCACTAGCAGTCGCGCCCAAAGAGATGCAGCGCTGAGCGCTCGCATCTATCTCTGTGACGTCAGCGGATGCGGAAAATGCTTTGCCAGGGGAGAGCATCTCAAAAGGCATATCAGAAGCATTCACACCTATGAGAAACGTGCGTCGCATACGCCAACCGATCGTCACATCGAGCTAACAGATTTCTCTGCAGCGCACAAATGCCCATATCCAGGATGTGGTAAAGAATTCAGTCGACACGATAACTTGGGGCAACACATGAAGGTCCATAAAGACATGTCAAAGGTTATGGAACGTTTGAGAGGTGGAGAAGCGCGCTGAGATCACGAGGGTGCGCAGCAAAGGTCTGTGTTTGAGCGATAGTCCGAGGCCGTATGGGTACTCAAACCTGCTACGTCCACAGTCGACTTTTGGACAATCCGCTTTCCTTTCTGCCACGTCTTCTGCTTGTTCGCCCCATTTCCGTTCGTGTGGTACTCATTTATTATTCCTGCATTTCCCTCTTCGGATATTCTTCCATGCTCCACGCTGTCGTCGCCGAGGTAGTCTGCATTCCGTCCCCCGCCATCTCTCCATTGTGCGCTTGTGATATACCCACAGGCCATGCCGTCCTCGCTTCGACAGTCTTCGGTCTATGCTTGCCTGGACTCTTTCCATGCTACATGTTTCCGTCAACTCCTCGGTCCAACCCTGCCGGCGCCACTTCCATACGCGTAGTCTCCCCTGCTCAGGATCGCAATTAGGTCTCTCCCACAAGCATGCCCGCGCAGGCACCACATGAAATTTCTGTTTATTACTCTCCTTTCTCGTTGGCGTTTCCCCGAGGCTCGCCTACACGACTGTAGATGCTCACGAATTTTACGCCCCTCACGATTTCTTTCTTTTGTATTTTATTGCCGTCCATCGCGACGGCCGGGATTGTGTATCATTATTCTGCATTATCACGTTTGGACGTTCCTGTCTCGTCATGTTGTTATTGTACTCAGTGGCAATTGTCGGAGTATGTAGCTATACGTTATGGTTGTAAAGTATGGTACGGCGTCTTGGGTTTATGTGAGGAGATCCCCCCTTTGGTCGTCATTCTCACTCTTTTGGAACGGCACGGATTCGGTGAAACGAAAAACAAATACGTCTGACCGGAGTTGCTTCGTGCATGTGATACCCCGTCCACGGGCGGCCTAGAACGAGCGGATCTCGGGGATGACGGACGGTATATGCCCGATCAGTGGGGCCGCTATTCAGTGCGTTTCAGAAGATCTGACAAGTTGGGACTCAGCGAACGCATTGGGACGACAAGTCTGAGGACGTGTCTCGGCGGATGAACGAGCACAGGCAGAAACTGAATTACAGTGCTACATTTGGAGGTGGAGGAACAAATGTATACAGCAGCGATCATGTGGCTATGGGGAGTAAATAATGAGTCAGTCGGCTAGCTGCGATCGGTGAGAAAAAGAACACACAGGACAGAGACAAAAAGGCGAAGACGATCGGGGGGACAAGCCAAGTATGATAAAATAGATAGCGACGGGGGAATTGTACCGTGATAATCAAGGATGAACGTGGGCATATTGGTGAACCGATCATGATTTGAACTGAGCCAGCCACCAGAACGTGCCTATGCATCATCGGTCATGATTGCAAAGAACTCCTGCTCGTTGATTTCTCCGTCTTGGTCGAGGTCAAATTCGTCTATCATCGCTTGCCTAAGGAAAATGGAAGACCAGAGGTGAGCAAATATGGAAGACAATGGCGGGATAAATGCTTTTTGGGAAGTAGCGGTGAACAAAAATTGGCGCGGCAAAGGGCGGGTTGTCCCACACCACTGCGCACGAAAACGGGGCGATGGGCTCCATTACTGCGCTTCGTAGGGTCCTGTGCCCTGAACGAGCGGAGCAAGTCATTTGGCGATCATACTCACAGCTCGTCATCCTCCAAACGGTCACCAATCTCCTTTGCTACCCTTCTCAAGTTACGTAGGCTGATCTTGCCCGTGTTATCGTCATCGAATAGTTGGAAGGCTCGACGGATCTCTTCCATCGGATCTCGAGCGAGGATCCGTTCGCTCACTGGAATTGGGCGTCAATGACGAGATCAATTAGAGTAAAACGGGGAAGCGGGAAACTGGCGGCGCGCAGCCACCGTCGAGCAATTGGTCGGGGCGCGCCGTGATGACGCGTCAGGGCGCGCTTGTCATACAGGTGACGGCCAGGGAGACACACTCAACTGATTTTCGCAAAATCCTCAAATTCCATGAGCCCGTGCCCGCTCTTGTCGTGGTCCCTGAGGATCTTGAGGACCTCGGCTTTCTTCATGTCGAAGCCGAGGGCGCGCATCGCGACTTTGAGCTCGTGGTAGTCCAGAGAGCCGTCCTTGTCCGTGTCGAAGAGCTCGAAGGCCTCTTTTATCTCCTGTTTTTGCTCGTCCGTAAGTTCTGGACGAGGGTGTGTCCGCCTTTTGGCCTTTTGAGCAGAGGTGGAGTACATCGTCGAGGGGGTCGAAGCCTACGTATGTGTGTGAGGAACAAGGTGTGTATGGTCACGTGCCACAGCAACGCGGGTGGGACCCCAAACACCGTTGATTATTAAGCGAGTTACGAGTCACGGTGCTAGTGCGATCCTCCTTTATCGACGACCGCCATGACCGACTGCGATCGCTGCGGCCGGTACTTTCAGTCCTGGTCTTCGTACCAGCAACACGTCTCATATTCCCAAAATCATAATGTCTGTGACGAGTGTAACTTGGACTTTGCCTCCTGGCACGCTCTAAGGCAGCATTACATCCAGGGCCCCAGACATCACTACTGTCGCCAGTGTAACACAGATCTCGCAAATGATGCGCTCTTGCGAAGACACTGTGTCGACAATCACTTCTACTGCGAGGAATGTGATCGGTTCTTTCAATCTGCTCTGGGTCTACAAGAGCACGGCCGTCAGTCTCATACGCCGGAGTTTCCCTGCAACGAATGCGGTGTTATCTTCAGTTCTGCAAACAGCCTGCGCGAGGTAAGTGTTTTATGATTTGTTTTCCTAGCACTTGACGGACATTCGTTTCAGCATTCCATCGTGCATCGGCCGAGGGATGTACAGTGCCCCGGCTGTTCGAAGGGGTTTGCCAGCAGGTCTGCGTTGATATCCCACTTCGAGAGCGGGAGGTGCCCTTCCGGAGTCACTCGCCGCATGATTGACGAGTACATAAGGCGCATCGACCGTAACCATGTTATCACCGATCCGTCGCGACTCCTGACCAATGGCGAAGAAAGACGGTGGATCGTCACAGAGCGGTCTCAGAACGGGTCTGATTGGGAATGTGTGCTCTGCCACAAAACATTCAGGACTATCAACGACCTTGAGAGACATCTTGCGAGTCCACGACACGAAGACAGAATATACCATTGTCCTCTCTCGACCTGTGCCAAGACCTTCACTTCAGTCAGTGCGCTGTGCCGGCACGTTGAGAGTGAGAGTTGCGGCGTCCTTAGGTTTAGGACGGTTCGCGATACTATGGACAACATTTTCGATCGCATGCAGAGGCTGAGGATAACTGGTGAGTGAGAACTGGTTCGTCTCGGTCCAACCTTACTGAGCGTGCTAATCAAGGTTAGCCTGTGTCTTGAAAGTCCGTGACAGTTCCCCACCGGGACTAAACCCAAAGTTTGTTAGTGGCGTCTATCTATAACGTTTTGCCATACCTAGATGGCCGCCCATTCATACGGTTCTCCCCTTTCATGTCCTTGTGCCTCGTGCCGCCTTGGCCATTTCATTTGCTATCGTTCTCGTAAAGTAGACACAGCTGTTTGTCCCGTCGTGATGGTGAATTTCATTGATGCTATCTATGATTAACGCCTTGTAATTGTTCGCCACCGTCCGACGAGATTTGGCAAGTCCGCCGTTGACTTGACACCAAGTGCCCAAAACGCCACATGAAGGTCTTGAACTCGCTCGGCCTGCGATCACTGCTACTTTTGTTATGTCACCAGGTGGCCGCGAACACGGAAATTATCAACTTCTCGTCCTCTCGAGTGCCCACGGTTGATCTTCCTTTGGATGTAGTCGGAAATTGGTGCGTTTTTCCTACCACAGCCAGCTTGGGCGAAGAAACCGAGCTTCATCCCGGCCAGGTCGACGTTACGTCCGACCGCGAACGAGCGGGAATGGTCGCTCGAGCCAGCAGCACTCCACACGCCGCTCCATCGCGTGTGTGAACGCACCGACTCAGAGTCCGACGGTGCCCCGTTTGTATGCCCCCACGAGCTGTGGCTGCTTCTAGACCTGGACGACGCGCGATGGGCCTCCCACTCCACTTTTTCGCTCCGCGTTTCTTGGCCGGCTTCGGTAAGTCCGTCCGTCCGATTTCGTCGTCTTGCAACACCGGGGCCCCTGCAGGGAAGCCCTGTGCGTTTTTCTTTCCCCTTCCCGTCTTCGCTTCCCGTTGGCTCGTGCTCACGCATCGCCCGTGTGGGCGCACCCACGTCTTCGTTTCCAGATACCCGCGGACGTTGGGATAGCGCTGTACACGCCCAGAGAGGTGCTCGCGAGGTTCGCTTTCTCTAGCGGCGAGCGCGCCCGCACCTCGTCGCACGCACCCACGACGACGCGCGTCCAATACGCCCGCATCCGGGCCGTACACGCCAGCGTGCCCGTCCCCGGCGCGCTCTCCGCTCCGGCCGGAGCAGCGGTGCCTATACGCGTCATCCTCGAGCCAACGTACGGAGGCGTCCTCCCGGCGACGCTCCTCCCCACCGTGGCCTACCTCCTCCCCGTCGTACTCGGCGCGATCGCCTTCGTACCGCTTATCCTCGCCTATCTCGAGCCGTACGTCCGGCAAGCGAGGGAGGCGGCCTCGGGAACGCGTGATCGGTAGACTCGGCCCGCTGGCGCGTTCTGGGATTCTAGACCTCGAGGGGTGGTGGGGGCATGCCTCCCGCGCGTGGCGGTGGCTTGATCTGATGCCCGGGCGTCATGAACTTGTAAAGACTGGCACTGGTCTACACGCGCGACGGCCACGTTGCGTCGATGGGGGGTCTGGATCGCTGACGGGTCGATACAGGTACATACGTGATTGTAGTATACTGCTAAACTAGACGGGGATACCTCGAGAGACGGTCGTGTAAACGTCGCCAGAACGAACCAGTCCATCCCATCCGTCCACCGCGGGTACAACGTGCCCGGACGTCCTCCATTTCTTCCACCCTAGATTTCATGAGATCGCCATCTCTTCTCTTCGCCACTCCACGCCATCCCTGGGCTCTTCCTCGGCTCTCACCGAAGAAAGTGTGCGCGAGAGAGACTCATCAAGCGACGCTTTCAAATTCGACCAAATGAACAGCCGCGAGCCAGGCAAGGATGATCTCCACCCGGGGGCCGTGAAGTGGGATGTTGATGTTCAACGGCTTCTTTTTGCCATTACTGGACGCTTTTTCGGCTGCTGCCTGCGACGCGCGTTCGCGTTGTCGCGCGGCGACGGGGACGAGCAAGATCCGAGCGCAGTCGAGGGCCTCGACGAGGTCTGCACGGGTCTGCGCATTGATCGCAGACGGGGAGCCAGGGACGCTCGTGGCTTTGCCGGCGGCAGCAGACGTGGAAGCGAATGGCATCGACGACGAGTCGGCGGTGTCGCCCGAGGAGGAAGAGGACATGACTTCGAGCAGGGAGCTAGATGGTGACACGGGTGGCGCCTCGATCGCGAGCATCTTTCCCAGGGGCCCGGCACGCATCGTCGAGTGGGGTTGGATGCCGACTTTCCATCCCGACGCGAGGCGCTCGAGGACTTCGACGAACTCGGCTTGGGCCATGGACCTCGGGGGGAGGAAGACTGGGTATCCTTCCAGACTGTCGACGAGCACGGCGGAGCGGGTGAATGTTGTCAGGAGGGCGGGCAGTTCCCCAAGCATGAGTTGGCAGATGAGGACGGTGAAGCGGGATTCGACGAGCAGAGGGTGGTAGGTGGTGAACATGGGCGGGATGATGGATTCTGCTCCAGCGAGACCTGCTGCTCCGCTGTGGTTTCCTGGGCGGGCCGTTTCCGAGAGCAGGAACGCCACTTCGACCTTCCTAGCAAGGTCGACAAGCGCATCCCTGGGCGGCCCTTCGAGCGTGTCAAAGTGCGCAAGGAAGCGCTCGTGATCGCGGATACACTTGCGTAAAAACCCAGAGATATCCTCACGGAATCTCTCCTCTCCCAACACGCCTCTGTAAGCGCGTGCCTTTGAGCCATCGCTTTTGCCCAAGGGGCCATCCGGGTTTCCAATCTCGACACCGCCATAGCGGCCGTTAGCAAGATAACACAAACGCAACTCGGTGCCGTCGGAGGCCTGGCCTGGCTTACTAACGATTTCCAGTTTCAATATTGCGGACTCGATAAGATGTAATGCGTGCTGCAAATAAGTCGCACCCCTCAAGAAGAGTAGCTGAGGTTCGACGGGGTCAGGTGCATCAGGTGAGACGGACGGATGTACTAAGAGTGGTTCCCCATCTGGCCCTTCGATGGTGGAAGCTTCCGCGAAGTCGCTGGTACCATTTGGCGGTGCTTGGCCGTTGGTCTTGTTAGAACCCTTCTTCTTCCTGCCGCTCTTTCCCCGTGATTCTGATGGCAAGATGATGCTGCGGTGGGCTGTCCGACCCTTGCGTGCAGAGCGAGCTTCCTTGAGTGCATAGGTAAAGTCTTTAGTGGCGAGGACGTATTCGTCGCGGAAGCAGTGGACGATGCCTCGCGTTCGATAATATTCGAGGCGTTGTGGGTAGGCAGCGATGAGTTCATCCAGGACTTGGGTGGTAGTGGACTCCGCTAATTGCCTGTTCGCACTGTTCTAACAGTCAAAGAGGTACTTTTCGCCCGTAAAGCACGCACCGAGAGGGTATCTTTTCGTGAAAGAAATGGACGTATTTCGCGTCGGCATCGTTGGGATCTAGGACCACGCTCGGACGACATCGAACGGCAGGCGGCGAACAAGGGCGTACCATGTCTGAGAACTCTTTCGGCAATGTCTTCAAATACGCTGCCACCTTGCATGACCATGACGCTACTGGCAATCTCATCGGCTTTATACGCGGCTGCGAGCTTCTGTACGGCAAGGGCCCTGAGTCGATGGACGCGCATGGCGCTCATGGCGACGTTTCTTCCACCCATGTTCCCGGTACCGTCCAGCCCGAAACTCTGTGAGGACGGCCATGCACCGTTGTTTCCCCCGCGAGTGGATCCCATAGCAGTCGAGGAGAGGCCGGACGATGCGCGGACCGAGAGTTCGGCTGCTTCGTCAATCAGACGACGGATCGCGGTCACGTTGCGGAACACGCCAGGATCAATGGGTGGGGGAGTTGGTCTGCCTGGTATAGACAGGAGAGGTAGAACGGAGCTGGTGGTGCATGCGGAAGGGAGCGCGTGGACATTGCGAAGCGGAGAGTCGGGGGGTGTATGGTCAGGGAGAGAGTGAGGTCCTCTGTCGACCTCTCGTGGACGAGGCAGCGCACGTACGTGAAGAGCTGAGTAGGATGGGTGTGCGGGCTTCGGAGGGTGTAAGATGTGCGAGTGTGGTTTGGCATTGGAGAGCGTGGCAGGGTCGGTGTTCAGGACGAGAAGGGACTCGAGCAACTCGAGCGGGAGCTGAAGCCACGGACCCTGATGACGCGTGAAGGAGATGACTCATGAGGAAGAGGAGGCGGGAGAACTGACATGGTAAGAGCTGATGTACTTCCAGTGCTTGTTTCTGCTGATGCAGAGCACGGAAGGGCGTTCTGCGCCGGGAACGGGTTTTTCTGGGGACACGTCATGAGCGACAGGCTTGTTCGCCTTTTTTTTCTTCTTCCTCTTCTTCTGGTCCGCCACCGGGTTGCTCTCACGCGCTGGCGACAGCTCTGCCGAGGAAGGTGACGACGTCAGAAGGTCCTCAGTGGGCGACTTGACCAGACAACAAGCCGGTTGTCCGGGTGTGGACATTGTGCTCTACGGGGTGGTGATGCACAAGGTGGCCGTTGATTGAAAACGTACACGCGAATCAGGAAGGTCGTTACCATGGCACGACGCCCCGGACCGGGTCGAGAGGACCCTGTGGCTACAAGGGTCACCATACACTAGCTATTTTCCATCGTCTCTGTCTCGAGTAGCGGCCGCCGTCCTCGTCGGGGGCACTCGAGTCCACGGTTCTGCAGTTTCTCCGCCGTGTTCTCGGGTTGCCCACGCTCCAGGCCAAGCGCCCAATCTCGTTCACATGGTCGCTGAAATTAGATTGTGTGTCTCAGGCAAGATAAGACGGTCAGCAGGCTCTCGCAAGCGCACGCTGTAGTGCTGCGGACAAGACAGAGGGTGGAGATGCGCTTCCTCGTGACCCTTGGTGATTTCATGGGTGAATCAAAAGGAAGTGCTTTGGGTCTTATCTTATCTATCCGAGGCGCCTCTTCTCCGTAAGGCAATGACAGACGTCGCACTAGGCCCACGGGTGAAATGTCGTCACTTCCCGTATAAAAGAGACGGAGTCCCGTTCTTGTCTGTTCCAGTGGCCTATCAGCCTCACTCTCGCACCCCACACATGGCACCGGTTGCGCTTCCAGCCATCTCCACAGCCCTCTCCAAGTCCTTCTCCCCGAAGGCTAACCACCCCCTCGACCCGCTCTCCCCCGACGAGGTCCGCCCTCCGATTGGTCCTTCCCAGCGCCCTAACGCCCCTATGTAGATCAGTGCTGTCACCCTCGCCATTAGGCACTACACCACAGCCAACACCCCTGTCAAGGCCGTCCGCTTTATCACTTGTTGCCTGCTCCCGCCCCCCAAGAGGGACGTCCTCGCTGCACTTGGAATCCCCCTCACTCCGGGTGGTAGGCCCGAACCTCCTGTGGACATCATCAGGAAGGCCGAGTCTGACGTAAGTGCCATCCGCGCTTCATCGCCCACCTTCTGATCTTATCACCAGTTTATCGACGTCATCAACGGGTGAGCGCCCATCCACTGAAATAACTGCTGATACGACCTTTTTCCCGCAGAGGCTGCTACAATGCAATTCTTGCCTTCAAAGGTGGAGAGTGGGAGGTCGAGTCCACCGACAAGATCCCCGAAGGTTCAGAACCCCAGATCACCCCCGAGGAACTCACCATGTGTGAAGTCATTGTTCGTAACGACCCCAAGGTTCAAGCGCTCGCCAAACAAGTTGGTAAGCACCCCTTTCCTCTCTGTCGGTTAGCACACTGATAGCGCCCAGGTGTCGAGCCTCACCAGATTTTCGCCGATGGTTGGGCGATCGGTTACGATGACCGTTTCCCCAAGAACCAGCGCCTCCAGCAAGCTCTTCTCTTTGCGCGTTTCTCAGAGGACGACAATCTCTATGCACACCCTCTTGTCAATCTTTCTCTCTTCAGTTATTCTCTCCGTGCCGTTTTTTGACTTTGAACATATTTTAGGATTTTATTCCAGTCATTGACTCGGTTTCAGAAAAAGTCGTCCAAATTGACTTTCCCCCGGGATATAGGTACACCCTCGATGGATCCCACGAACTCACCATCAACACAACAGAGGGCGGTCCGCTGACTGAGGAGTCGTTTGCCAAATCTAATCGTGAACGAATACCTTGCCCAATGACTCCATATGAGTTCCTTCCGGATCTCATGGAGCAGACCGACCCGACGTACAAGCCACGTCAAGACCTCAAGCCATTACACATTCTACAGCCGGAAGGTGTCTCTTTCAAGATGAATGGACATACTCTCGAATGGCAAAAGTGGAAGATGCACATTGGTAAGCGTATCTCCCTTGCAACGCGGGCTTATGTAAAACGAATCCCCTCAGCCTTCACCCACCGTGAAGGTATTGCGCTATCAACCATTACCTATGACGATGATGGAGAGATTCGGCCCATCTTTTATCGCATTAGTCTCGCTGAAATGCTGGTGCCTTACGGAGCACCTGAATTCCCTCATTCCAGGAAATTCGCATTCGATAGGTGAGCGACCAACGATTCAACGATGAAGTTGGCTCATCTGGATCCAGTGGCGAATATGGCATGGGGACCATGGCCAACGACCTCTCTCTCGGATGTGACTGTCTTGGAAAGATTCATTATGTGGTACGTACACGCATATTTACCAGTCGATACACGCTGATTTGAATCTAGCCCGGTGCATTCGTTACTCATGCCGGAACACCGTTTGTCCTAAAAAATGCGATCTGTATTCATGAAGAGGATGCCGGTGTCCTTTGGAAGCACACTGACTACCGTCCAGGAGGTCGTTCACACACCGTGCGAAGCAGACGTCTCGTGGTCAGCATGGTCTGCACCCTTGCCAACTACGGTTAGATCATCTCATTGCTCCTTTTGCGCGGTCTATGAAACACATATAACAGAGTATATTTGGAACTACTACTTCTACCAAGATGGTAACATCGAGATGGAGATCCGGCTCAGTGGCATTTTACAAGTTTACGTTACTGGCCCTAACGAACCCAATCCTCACGGGACCGTCGTTGCACCAGGTGTCAATGCACATGTCCACCAACACATCTTCTCTGTTCGCGTGGACCCCATGCTCGATGGGATTCATAACTCTGTCATTGAATCTGACGTTGTTTCTCTCCCCGCACCTACAGGGTCGAAAGAGAACTTTGCGGGAAACGCCTTCCGCGTCAAGGAACGTGTCCTCACGGATCAAGTCAAGGACGGTGCATGCGACTTTGACTGGAGTGCCGAGCGCCGCTGGAAGATTGCGAATCTGAACAGGACGCACGAAGTTTCCGGAAAGCCATCGTCGTACCAGATCATGATGAAGGGAGGTTTGCTTCCACTATTGGCGAAAGGTGATTCATGGATTGCTCGCCGTGCTTCATTTGCGCATAAGCCCCTTTGGGTGGTGAGGGACGAAGAGGGTCCGAAAGGCGGAAGGATGTGGCCAAGTGGAAAGTATGTCCCACAGACTCGTGAGGAACCTGAGGATTCTGTTGGCAGATGGGTCAAAGAAGGTCATGGAAGAATCGATAACGAGGACATCGT
>JBBPTU010000349.1:0-26922 GCA_038094295.1 Tylopilus aff. beelii | reverse complement strand
ACAAGGTGATCGTCTTGACCGTCAAAGACTTGACGAAGATCTGCATCCAACCGAGGAGACGGAGGACGAGGTGGAGGGTAGACTCCTTCTGAATATTGTAATCAGATAGAGTGCGGCCATCCTCGAGCTGCTTTCCAGCGAAGATCAAGCGTTGCTGATCGGGAGGGATGCTGTGGAAGGCGTTAGATGGGAACGGTGTTAGATCAGGGGACCTACCCCTCCTTGTCTTGAATCTTCGTCTTGACGTTGTCGATGGTATCGGAGGACTCAACCTCGAGAGTGATGGTCTTTCCGGTGAGAGTCTTGACAAAAATCTGCATGATTGGGTGACGTGTAAGGCTGCGACTGTGGTGGGTTGTGTCAAAGGACGACGGCCTGACACGCCCGTCTTGGGGAGTTTATATATTCATAGCGGAGTTTCAAAACAGCTGAGTCATGTAGTGGAATTGTGTCGTATGTTCTAGCATCCGTCATACCATAGCCTTATCGTCAAATCCTTTTCCATCGAAGCAGAGGCGATGATAGCCCGCTCTGGATGCGTCTTTTCCCGCAGCATTAGTAACGCGACCGCGAGGTAGCTATGAACACTCACGGCCACAGCCAACACAGCATCTTTGCCGCGCAGTCAGAAACAGCCACATCAGGGAAGAACCCACCCACCCCTGTGCCCTTCCAGGACTTGCACGACCTCGCGGCTCTGCAAATCCCACAGGTAGACCTTGGCATCCTCGCTCCCGCTCACGACGTAGTGGCCATTGGTTGTGATGAAACATGTAGAAAGGCAGTATGTTCGGTTCGTATGTCCTGTGTACGTCTTCACGCATCGCGAATTCTGGTAATTCCACAGTCGGATAGTAGAATCTTGTGTAGCAGCCAGGATGAACTTTGAGTTGGGCGAGAACTTCACATGAGAGCTACGCCGCGCATCAGTTATCGACGACCCGGCGATGGACCACACAGACCATATCGGATTATCATCGTCCACCAAGGTTTTCAGGCACTGTCCTGACTCTGAGTCCCATATTCGTCTAAGACGGCATCACCGTTCTCTTGCTTCACGCACAACTCCCGGGACACTTACATTAAACCATCCATGGCGCACGATACTATGAGGGTCCCATCATAATTGAACCCAACAGCTGTCACAGGGTCGGAATGCGCAGGTAACACTTTCAATGACCTCCCTAATCTGTGTGAGTCCCCAATCTGCACCGTTTAGTGTGACGGAAACCAACCTCTTGCCACGTCCCAGACACGTACCGTTTCGTCGTACCCACCGGAGACCAAAAGATTCGATCTGGGGTTAAAATTCACGCAGAAAACAAAGTTGGTATGACCCTGTAGTATTTTGGCGAGATTCCCCTGACGCACTGAAATGAGTGTTGACCCGAACCAGAACACTGCAGGGTTTACCTGTTCCGTATTCCAAAGAATGATTGTTTTGTCGTCTGACGCGGATGCGAGAAATTCTCCATCAGATGACCACGCAACGTCATTGATGCCCTCATGATGCCCATCATATGTTTTGAGAATTTCCCCTGTATATGCGTCCCATATTTTGATTAACTTGTCGGCGGCTTACTTCGACAGAGAACACCGTCAGACAGTTCGAATAGGCCGGACACGACAAATGCACCAGAAGACGCCAGCAAGCTTCCATCTGGACTAAACGCCAGGGAGGATATCGACATCGTATGTCCGCTAAGAATATACTTGGTGCGATAATTTGGTTTCGATAGAGGGTGTACTTGTTCCTCTGTCACGGTTCCCGACGGAGGGTGTTTGTTTTCTGGAAGATGGTCTGTAGACATCGTATCGGATTGTTTGTGCGATCCGATACTGCCTTGGGGTGTTGACCCTACTGATAGCTGGGCTTCATCATTAACGTTCATGACAGTGCAGACGTCGATGTGAACAGAGGGTGACTTTTTAGATGATAGTCGGAGTAGTTTTGGGGTCACGCACCTTTTACGGCCACACTTTGACTACGTGAAAAAGTCAAGGCAACTTGACAATGTCTTCGGCGACCGCGGAATGGCTAACGCCATCCACACGGACAGAGCTTATTGAAAATCTCGTATCAGGCGTAGGCGAGTAGTTTCATGCAAGTTATTGATACCTGTGCGAGATCTAGTTGATATTAGATCGATACAATCCATCCAATGTCGGAATTCTGGAGGACTATCTCTACCATCAAATCAGGAGTGGAGAGTACGATTGTCTTGCCAATCTTGCCATCCTGAAGCTGTATGTTTTGTGTCTTGAAATGGACTTTCGCGACTAACTGCTCGTCAGGTACCAGTTCAACCCGGACCTCTACAATCCGGACGTCATCGTTAACATTCTCCTCAAAGCCCTGACAGCCGAACCTTTCCCGGATTTCAATCTTTGCATGTCTCTTTTGGATGACAGGTTACCCAATGCCAACGCAGATGAACCCGACCCTCTCCCGACCCTCCTTCCAATACTCACAAACCTTTATGATCTCCTTCATCAGTGTCGTTTTCCAGCCTTCTGGACTTTCTACAAGTCCGAAGAGCTCGAATCCCTAAGGGAGAATTATACCGTCGAATGTATAGGCTTCGAAGACGCCATTCGGGAGGTCGCGGCGCGTGCGGTCAAGGCCACATTCACGCGCATAGGGTTGCAACGACTTGGGTCATACGTCAATTTGGCAGGTCCCGATCTCGAAGTTTGGGCCTCCAAGCAAGGATGGACTACTGACGGACAAGTTGTCTCGATCCCTCCAAACCCAGATAATCACATAGAGTCTGTTATTATCCGTGAAAATGTAAAGCTACCTCGTAAGTGATGTCCCCTTTCATCTCCCTTCCACATCTCAACCGCCTTGCAGAATTGTCCAAAGTCATTGCGCATTGCGTGCATTCAAAGTAGTTGGATTGTATCTAGGGTTCATTGTATGCTATGTCAAAAACAGTATGCATTAATTGCCTCTATACCAGTGTGATTCCAATCGTGAGTCAAGAATGCTATGTAACATATGCTTTGAATCCGTTGCTCGTCGTACCAACCCTCATGCCATCCAAAAGGCGGAGAAGGTACCCCAAATCGTCATTAAGGTAGAAATGACCAATATGACTCCGTCATACCATTGACACCGTCCAGTCATCACAATTTTCGCAGCAATCGGGCCGATAACGCACATAACAAATGCGAAGAAGGCACCCAGAAATGCCATCAGGGCGCTGAACTGCGGAACAAGGATCGAAACCACGACGGACAAGACCGGGACCATAACGCGCTCAATAGCCACGAATAGTTTGGTCCTCGCGTTCTGCCCGTTCTCGGGTGCCAGTCCTTTGCCATCCTCCACCGAAATCGGTTGTATCATCTCCAGACCGAGCAGACTTTCCAGAATAATATTCAACTACACGTGATAATAAGCGAGTTGCACGGTGAGTAGAAATATAATAATACGTACTGGTCTGGTGCTCAAAGCAAACTTGGATCTAGTAGGAAACTCTCAGCGGGGTGATAAGCAAAATAATAACAAACATCTGCTTACAGTGGGGTAATGACGAGTAACCACATCACTAGCTGGTTTAGCGTTGTATTATATCCAGGTGTGGCAAGTAAATCCTTGCTTATCTATATTGCTTGAATAAGGTACTGGAGTATGCAGTCATAGCAGAGCATCGCACCTCGCCGCTTACTGAATTACCAAACATAAGATACCCTGCATAACCAATGATGGTATAAATAAATGTTGTAATAAACTTTGGAGTGATTCAGCTGCGGGTCTTGCGCACGGATCTGAATGACTTACGAAGGCTCGATTGGCCATATGATCAAATTGCGAGGGGTCCTTCATGTCGCGAGCTAGTGAAGGTATAACAACATGGCCAGCGAACTAACTAAGACATCAGCCGACTGTTACGCGGAGCAAACGTCAGAAAGGCTCACCCCGGCCATTAGTAAACCCAGTGTTACTCCAACTTCTCCAAAAGTGCCTGGAGTGAAGGAAGTTGGCGCCGGGCTCCAGAGGCTACCTGGATAATCTGGTTTTGAAAAACCATCTACGAATACCACCGCGATAACAAGCAACGTGGAAGCGATCCCCAGTAGTGAAGTGAGAGATAGTATAGATAAAGGCATGAACACCGTTGGTGCCAAACTGAGCAGAACGATGTAAATATCAGGTATAGGAAGAAAAACGTCACCTACATGAAGAGGGACACAATTTTGTATGTGTTTGCGGAGTACGTTGGCCATACCCCTTCCAACGAGTCAGCTGCGAGGGTGACAAGGACGACACTGAAATCTAGTTGATCAAAATGGCGCTGAAAGACGAGGCATACATACCTGAGAGCAAACAACTCGAGACAGAACAAAGCATTCGTCAGTATGGATGATTTGGGACCAAACGCTTTTCGGCCGATGTCAGCATATGAACGCAGGCGGGGATCATTTAGAATTTCGTGTGCAAGCAGTTTCGCGCTATACTCCATAGTTAGATCGAGTCATTGCCTAGCAAGCACCACTCACGTGTAACAGGTGATGATGCCAAAGAACACGATAAAAATAGTACCCCAAAACCATCCTGCGTATGCAAATGCAAGCGGTTCGGAGAGCATGCCTATCCCTAAAAGGACAGCAATACAGTTGAATAGCTAGGATGACTATTAAATATCCATCAAAAGGTCAAGGTTTTCGTCGGACTGACCGTCTGACCGTACGTGCTCTTGCCATCGGAATAACGCTCGACGATCGTATCGGACGAAGCAGGAGTTGGACTTTGTGGGACTGTATCGAGATCATCTGGATGACCTAGAGACTTGTAATTGGCGGTGGAAGCTCGGATGGGTTGGGGTGAGAACATAGTGAACGAGGCGGCTCTCCTCAGTAATGGGGTGCTTTCGCCGTTTGGGATAGCCATAGTGGGACGTCCTCTCGTGCCGACCGTTTGCATGATAGCCTCGGAGGTTTGGAATGACCTATACTCAGGTTCTGGAATGTCCTCCAAGCGGCGGGGGTAACTCGCCGCATACGGATCGTCGAACGAGTCCAGGGGGTCCAGTGGATCCAACAGGGAAGACTCGTCGAGTAAATCGTCAGCCACGTCAGACGTCTGCACATTGGAGCTAGGGTAGTATTGGGAGCGGTAATCTGGGCGGTGGATGAGATCCGAACAGCGAGTAGGGGAAGCGAATAAGACACGCACAGGAAGCGAACGCGTCGCGGACACTGTGGACGCTGGAGAACGAGCCGTACGTGAAGGTGTTCGGGAGAGAAGTCATTCTCGAAGGCGCTTTGGAGCTAGCGCAGGCAGGCCGTGGTGTGAAGGCAGATTAATGGGCGTTGGAGAGGAACAGCACAGGCGTATATAAACTCGCCCCCTTCGGATCGCAGAAGCTCCGACGAAAAAAAAAGAACGCAATCAACAATTCCGGCTTCGGGAGCGACAAAAAAGGAACAGCCGCGGTGACGTTGTCAGCGCAACCAATCGGATCTGCTCCACCGGGCCGAACAGGCTACTTATCTGCGTCCACACAGGTTGATAAATACCTGATATTGCCGATCTATGCAGTGTATCCGAATAATCTGTCCGTCGGCTACGACGTGTTCACCGCTCGCCGGTTCGTCCACATCATGTACGACTCCCTCATCACATCGTGGCCTACACTCGTCTTCACTCGCGTTGAACGACGCGCTTCTGGTAGTTTCGCACTCACGTTCAAATCCTAATTTCACGTTTGTCAGCTCCACCCTGACTGGTGAGATGAGACGAACCGAAAGACGTTTACGCATCCCCGGTGCAATATGATTCCACCATTTCGTGAACGCGTTCTTTAGCGCCAGTTCTCGGACTCCTTTCGGATTTAGCCACGCCACATACTCGTCCACCTGAGGCGATTTGATCAGCTATACCCAAGTCTGCGGCGAATCTTCCCTACCTCCTCGGGTTCCGTGTATACCGCCCACTCTCCGGGAGCCAGGAGGCCTTCCCCCTCTTCCTCCTGTCGCCGGGCATCGACGTCATTCTCTTCTCTTCTTGACATCAATTCCAGATCCATCTCGGTGGGTCCTTGTAGAAAAATTCGACCGGTACCGTATTGGACGACCCCTCCGCTACCCAACAGAGACATAGACCCCATGCCATCGAACCACCAGACTCGATTGTGAAATCGATCTTTGCCTAGTGGCTTGACTCTGATCGCTCCAAATAGCTTTCGGAACTCCCGCTCGATGCTCTCCAGTCGGCGTTCGAGTTTGTTCACTTCTTCGTCTAGCCGACGGTGCTCTGCTTGGGCTTGCTTCTCAGCAGCAACTTTCGCGCGGGCAATTTCTCTTTGCTTCGCGTGTGCTTGGGCATGCGCTCTCTGCCGAAGATCTTTTTGACGTGGTGTGATCTTTTGGCGGCCGCTGTGTGCAGAGGTGGTCTCCGAACCTTCCTCTGATGGCGCATCCGACAAATCGCTCGAGTCATGGGTAGTAACATCTTCTTCTGTCCCGACAGGTGTTGGTTCTCTCTTTGGCCCTGGATCCCCAACAAGAGTGTTCATCTCCTCGGCACTGTTGACGGTCATCACTTTGCACACCGACATTTCTTTGTCACTTACTACTGCTTTTTCAATCGATTTATTTCGATCTTTTCTTTCCGTAGCGCAGTCAAAGACTCCTCGCATCCCTCCATATGGGAGTGGATAGCCTTGCTTGATACTGAGAGGTTGCACAAAAAGGCTAGTATGGCAATGCGATCGGTGGGTGGAAGGGCATGATAGCGTTCTCCGGGTGATGACATCGACGAATAAGTCAGAGGGGTAGAGACCCGGGAGCTGCTCGAGCAAGTCGAAGATTCCACGCTCGGCTCTGGTGCGAAGAGGAGTCTTATTAGTACCTCACGTAGTCGAGGAAAATTCTCTAATGTGGCGTGCTAATCAGGCCTTTAGCGACAAAAGGTGCGAAATATTGGCGCCACGTACATCTTTTAGGCATCCAATCAAGGCATCTTCCCAACCAGCTCTTGCATCTTGAGTGCGCAGTGGGACACGTTCCCAATTGTTCCCTACGTCCGCCATTGCTGCCGCTAGTTGGTCGATGGTGATGCCCATGACTTTGTGTTCTTCCTCCAGTGAACTCTTTACACGCAGTAAGGAAAGTACGGCGCTGTGACGATTAAATGGCACAGTGCGCAAGTTATAAATGAGCGTAGCATGGACTTCGCATAATAAAGGACACGGAGGTTCGATAACGGAGTGTCGAAGCGCGTGTTCAAAGTCGTCCATCGTAAAGGAAGATATGTGCAACGGTTGACTAGGACGCGGCATCAACATCAATCGCGTTTGAACCTAATACTAGCTCACCCGTAGACAACCAAGAAATTCCACGCCATGAGAAAAGACTCAAAAGTTGCCTGGTCTTCACTAAATGGCAAGTGCACCCGGCTAGGAACAGGCTTCTTGACTTTGGTACCCGCTTTCCTCTCCTTATCCGAGATGCGAACATCCAGATCCTCGGTCGGGTAACGTACAGGCTTCTTCTTCTTTCTTTCAGCCGCAAGCCTCTCGGCCTCTTCTTTGACTTTCTGTTGCTTTTCTACCTTCTCACGTGCTTCTCGCTCTCGCTTTTCTGCAGCAGCAACAAGAACTTTCACTAAGAACAACTCAATAAATACGAGAGGGTGTATTGCACCGACTCACCCCTTTCTTCTTGAGCTGCCGTCAACTTCTTCTGTTTCTTCGTCGGAGGTCCCTCCTTATCCTCCCAGATCTTTTTTCGCTTGTCGATCTCGCCTTTCTTAATGTTTTCGACACCCCTTCGTGTCTCCTCTGGCATGATGGAATCAACGCCATAGTGCTTCGCAATCACCTCTTTTACGGTCCAGGGTGACGCAACAGCTGCATCACGGTCAACACAATCACGGATGAACCTCCGGAGAATTGACTTAGAGAAAGCCAAGCGGTCGCGGCTAATGGTGAACAATAGTCAGGTCAATACTTTGAGCACTGTGATATCGACATGCCTCATTGCGTTGCACCGAACCTCCACTAATCTACCGCTCCACTGTCCTTTTTCCTTTTGAACGGCCTTTCCCTTCTCGTGGCTCTTATCATGTGGTTCCTCCAGAATCTGAGCTTGGTAAACATAGTGGAGTGGATCATCCTTGTCGTGTGCTTCCTTAGCGGGTATCTTGAGGTCGCCTCCGATCTTATGAATTTGTATGTCACTTATGGTGTCTACTGGAGGTGTCTGAACTGGAGAAGTTGAGGAAGAAGCTTGGTCTGGCGGCGAAGCCTCAGTAAGTTCTGGGGACGGCTTTGGCAGACAAACTCGGAGAACTTTGGCATAAAATCTAGAGAATATGAAGTGGTCGAACGCCAAACAAGGCATGAACTCACTTGTCTCCTTGCACATCGATGAAAACCTCTGAGAAGATAATGGGAAGGGATGAGGACGGATAGGATTACACGAGACAAAGACGTACTTTCATCCGCGAAGTACCGGTCCTTGAATCGTTCGAAAACAGCCTCTACTAGGTGGTCCAAACGGCCAACAACCTCTGGGTTGGCATCCAAAATACGTCGGTTACACCGGTAGGGAGAAAAAAGGGGCACGTACGCCATTGAACCGCCTTGAGGACAGCAGCTTTCAGCGGTTCCGGGAACCTAGAGTGCATTGTCTGGGCTTCCTGCTGCTCGCTCTCGAGCGCTTGGAAGTAGTCGAGGCCACTTTTGCCTGTGACCTCGCACTGGAACTGTTTTAGCCTGTAGAAGGACATTCTTGCCGCGTATGCCCTGGGGACGGTGGAGAGGTCCGTCAGAGAAGGGGCGAGAGGGAGGGGCGGTTGGCTATACACACTCGTAGGTTTCGAATATCTCTCCGGTTTGATGGAGATAATAAACCTCCTTGTCGTGGTTCGACTGTGCAACCTGGAGGAGAGCTTGAGACGGTTCCGTGAGCACGACACGCTTGCGCCTGCATGTTGGCATCGTAGGATGAGGGGAGGAAGTAAGAAAATGGGAGGATGCGAGAAAGAGAGGAAATGGCCGCGAGTGGCTATTAGGGAGGAAACGTTGGCATGCAGCCGCTACGGCGGTCCCTGTGCATTTCGCAACTCGTCTCTGCACACAAAGGGAATGAAGCCTCCTATGCCTACGCAATCCCCACCTCGAACACTCTCCGTTCAACATTCATGTTCATCATGCAGTCTGACGACACGCGTCCGTTCCAGTCTCGAGACGCCCTAACCTCGTACCGTCTCCCAGTTCCGGTCCAGACCGTTAACGTTGACGCTATGCGACGCGGATCCACCATAAACACTGGACTTATCGTGTGTGATTATTATCCGCAGAGCTGGGCCGCCCGCAAGCCGAGACGAGACAACCTTGCTAGCTATGTAAAGACAAGACTCGCCTCCTCCGTGCCCGCGACTTCTTCAAGGTTCACCTCTCATCTCTCACTTGGCTACCCGTGAGTTTATCTTCCGATCGTTCTCTTTGCGTGTCTTAGTACCGTCGATGGCTCAATGCAGGGTTCTCGAGCAAGGAGAAGAAGCTCAACGGCAGGCTCGCTTGCCCCCATCGGTTCGCTCTGCAGGGAAATAGTATCTCCACGTGACGTATTAGAGTGATCACGTGTCCCAGGAACTGTCACTACCACTAAACGAAAGACACAGGAGGCATCATTAATGTAAGAAGAGAGAAAATGAGCGAGTGAGGTAGCATGCATTGCAGATCGTCGTGGTTTACAGCGTGCAGAGATAAAAAGGATGACAGGTAAAGGAAATAGAAATGTAGAGATCCAACGAGTGATGACATTAATTAAGATTCACGCGTACTCTGCCATTGTCAGGTGGTTTCGACGAAGATTCGGATGCCCCTAGACGACTGAGTTTATTCCGGAAGCGGCCTGAGCGTACCAGCTCCTTGCCCTGACTCGTCCCGTTGGTCGTAATTTCATGGGATCGAGCATGTGTGAGGGGTGTATCATTTCCCAATTCTTCTGCACCCTTCACTGGTCGGGAAAGCGACAGAAGACGGCGCAAGCCAGACCCACCACCCCGTACCCTAGCATTCTTGCCGTCTTTCGTGTCAATAATGACAATGGCTTTGGCTGCTGTGGGTATAGACGCCTTCTCATTCATCTGCGACACCTTGCGGGCACGATCCTGGTGTGGTATGGTAGGACTTGTAAGGGGAGAGGGTGTGTGTCCGCTGATGTGGTCTTTGCCTTCTACATTGACTAGAACCCAGCCATTGCCACTGCCACTTCGACTTCCCGTTTTCGTTGGCGAAGCGGGTGCGCTAGAGTTACTCTTTGCCTTCCCAGGACTATCTCCTGACGAAATAGGTATGGACGAGGGTGGTGACCGAGGTGCTATCATTCCTATCATCCCGGCTTCGCTCTTCCGCACAGCCCCATCGCGCACAAGTTCAGGTGAAGCAACCCGCACATCAACATCATGTAGGGACCTGTCAGGATGTCGGCCGTGTTCTGGACGAACAGTAGCCTCGTCCGTTTTCGAAGAATCATTGACTCCAGATGCATCCTCCTCAGAAGTCGACCAACCTCCAGGTAGCACAGGAGCATGCGAAACGGGGTGTGACCTGGGTTCCTCAGTAAATAGCTCTTGCTCCTCTTCGATATTGCCAATACCCTCTGGCTTGCCCAAGCCCGTCCATCTTATGGGAACATCGCAAGAGCCCGTAGTATCAGCGGAGTTAGAAGAAAAGGCAGAATCTCGCATGCGGAACATTCCTGGGCTGAGCAGGGAGGGGTTCTCTCCCAGTACAAAATCTTGCGCCCGAGGCAAGCCCAGGGAACCACTTAGCGGTGGCGAAGGGGTACGGGGATCCCGTGGAAGTGACGTGAGCAACGGCGGAGTTTTCGAACGCGCTGACACGGGCCGCATAGCGCTAACTCGACGATGTGGAGAAGGTGATCTCGATCTAGTTGTGTGTTGTCCTGGAGAGTAAGAAGTCTCTTCGTCGTCGCGTTTAGGTTCCGAAGGTTCCCCGTAATTCGATGAATAATTGGCTTTAGGGATGAATCTGTTCCGATTGACCGTCCCAATGCCAGTCATATTCTCACAGCTACTTGGCACTGCACTGGGCAGAGAAGTGCGGTAACGATCATGTTCGTCATCATCGGGCGCATCAAAGTCCACAGAGACAGGTACTTGAGCTCTCGGGGCGGGCTTGCGCATGCCAACCGTATTCGGAGAGGAAAGCGAAAACGGCGGGGAAAACGACGTTGGGAAGCCATTGATATCCGTATTTGCTCTTATATGATGTGAGGTAGATGGGCCATGCAGAGGTGGCAGATGATGAGGAGTCGTTACCATCCGTCTCTGTAACGATGACGGGATAATACCCGCGTCGGCATGGAGTCCGGGTTCAGGGGTGGATGCTCTGTTAGATCTCCGAACGTCCAACATAGACCCAGACTGGCTAATCGGCGATTCTGGCCAATTTTGATCGTATGGGTCTGGAGATCCAGGTCCGATGAAAACCCACAAATCCTTCATTCGTGAGCGACCACATATAGAAAGAGACGTAACCATTGTACATGCGTGACCATCGAGAGAAGTAAGGAGAGAAAGAATTTGGCGAAGCGAATCAGTTGCAAACGTGTCCTCGTTGAACCCTGACAGAACTTAGTTGGTAGCAGGCACATGACAGATATATTGTATACACACAGCTGTATCCTTTGAGCTTGAACTCGTATGCTGCATCCCCGACCTTTTTTTCTGACACCACCCCCCTTGGCCAGGAGCCACGGACTGCTTGCAGAATGGCCGGAGTGGAATTCAAAGGAGGGTATATGACACGCATGACAGTGCTGGAGATGAAAGATATTGCAAAGGGTGTCTTCCTCTCATGCTTACCACCCGTGCCATGAGACAGGTTACTCCCAGAACCAGCAGGGATAGGCGAATGAGGTTGGATTGGCAACGATGGAGTAGATAGACGAGAGAAAGAAATTGCCAGGCGATCGTCGCGTTCGCGACCGTAGTCGATGGTAGAGAGGATGGAATAACTGTGCCTATAAATAACGGCAAGGATGTCGAGGAGGATACGCTCCGTACGTGCGCTCTTTGGAGAAGCCCAAGGTTTGCCATGGAGTTGAAACTCGCACAGCTTTTGGGTCGTGTCCTCGCGACAAGCGGCATTGAGGTAGAAGTGGTCAAAAAGACGACGTAAGTCTGCGATGACCTCGAGCGAGAAGGAGTAAAGCCTAATGAAACTTGAGCCGGAAATAGCGAGTAAAGAGAAATCTGAAGTCGTCCGCTGGTCCCGGATGAATTCTTTCCTAGGAACAAAGCCAGAGTCCGTCAAGCTAGAAGCCGGCTGCATGCGGGTGATAGTCGGCCAGAATGATGAGTGAACAGTTAAAGGCGGGACGACCAGGACGGATATCCCCACTAAAAGCCTGAGCGGGATGGTAAACGTCAGGTAAACGGGTGGCCAAGGCTGAATCAAAAGTGGAAAGAGGCGAGAATTAAACTTACGAGAAAACGTGCTGGACACGCCAATCGGTGCAAAAGTGAATTGTACACCCGAACCGAGTCAAGCAGGAGGTTAATAACTAGGTGAGACGATGGCGGGAGAAAGACGAATTCTTGGTGCTGCGCAGTGGGTCCTGGAGTGAATATTAAAGCTTCGAAGAGTGTCTGTCCGTCCAAAAGCTGCGGGGCAGTCGGTTGGCGTAGTCACCTGCAAACCAATTCAGGGTGACATCACAAACCAGAAACGCGTGTCTGTGGCGGTGCGATGTACAGCATGGCCCGTCCCAAGACAGGTACCAGGACCACATGTTGGCCTTGAGTGCTTGAGTGGTCGGTCCGGACTCGGCCCGTCGCAGTGGGTCACTAAAGACACTCCTCCCTGATTCCCGACACGCAACATGGCGAACCCAATCAAGTTGAATGTTTTAATGTGTAAACATTATGGATAACGATCCATTTCCCTCCTCAACTAATGTCCTTTCTCACATTACAGGCGGCACGGTACGTTTTATCTGTGCTTACCAGTGGCGATCAGCCATCGATTGAACGTACTGCAGGGTGAGTACACCACTGGTTGGACAAGTCAAGGAGCCTCCAAATCCGACAAGAAGGTGAGCTGGCCCTCCTCTACTGTAGCACCATTCAGCCACATCAGTCAAATTTCTAGATCGGTGTCAGTCCAGCCATCCTCCACTTCGTCACTTGGACATGACACGTTCCAGGTGGTTGGCCTGACTCTATTTGATCTTCGGAGACTCGGCAAGGTGAGCAAAGGTTGATCCGGGGACCAGTGACCTCACGTAATTACGAGTAGGTTGGCAAGCTTGGAATGGTTGGCGTCAACGGAGGCAAGTTTCCTCTGATCCGGCAACATCTGCAGGAGAACATCGGCGACGTTTACAAGGGCATGGACACCTCGTGAGGGTTGGCGAATCTATTGTGACAGTGCCTGACCAAATATCATCGCAGGTTCGAAGAATACCCTAAAGAAGGGAAAGTTGACCCGAATGCCTGTTAGTGGTCCATCGAGACGGTCACGTCATTCAGCAACTTGTTCTCTCTTTAGATAAGCAAGCGATTGACAAGATGAGTCCTGGTGACGCTGTGGTGATCTTCACTCCAGACAGTTGGTTTTCGTTCTGGCTATAGAGACACTAGCACTGATAATGATTCATAACGCTATAAATCCAACAGATACCCATTATCTCATCAGTATATACGCAATCAAACGTGGCATGCACGTCCTTGTCACGAAACCAGCAACTCAGCTTCTTTCTCACCATAACGAGCTCATCGAAGCTGCTCAGAAATACAATGTTGTGTGCTTCGTGGAGCACCACAAACGTTTCGATCCTGTTTACAGTGATGCCAAGGCAAAGGCGCAAACACTTGGAGAATTCAACTTCTTTAGCGCATGGATGAGTCAACCGAAGAGTCAGCTGGAGACGTTCAAGGCCTGGGCTGGCAAGGACTCAGATATCAGGTAACTGGTATTACCTGGACGAAAATATTACTAACGCTCTCAGTATAGTTACTATCTTTCTTCGCATCACATTGATATCTGCTGTTGGATGTTGCAGGACAAAGCTATACCAACTCGCGTGGTTGCGAGCGCTGCTACCGGGATTGCTACAAGCGAACCCTATGGGTGTGTCCCACAAACGGAAGACACTATAACGCTCCTCGTCGATTGGCAATCTACCACTAGCAAAAAACACAAAGGGACCGCAGTATACACTGCATCCTGGAGCGCGCCTTTGAAAGCCGGGATTCATTCGGCCCAACATTGGTACTACATGGGAGAAAAGGTGAGCATGACAACATCTTGCAATCCTTCCTTACATTCTTATGGTTGTGCGCTTCAGGGGGATATAACCGTCGATCAGGCTCACCGCGGTTATGATGTTACTGTCGACGAGACTGGGAAGACGTGGTATAACCCGTTTTAGTGCGTCTCTTGGACTTGTCTCCAGTTGGCCTGCTAGTGCTGATAATGAGTAAATGACTAGTATGAAGTACTCTCCTTCTGAAACTGGCCACTTTGACGGGCAGCGGGGGTATGGGTATGTGTCTATCGAGAAGTTCGTCGACGCCGCACGCGAGGTGAACGCTGGCCTGGCGAAACCAAGTGATTTTGACGCAAGCGGATGTCCTACCATTGCAAACACCGTACTCACAACGGCAATCCTCAACGCCGGACGCATTAGCTTAGATGAGATGAGGCCCGTGTCCATTAAGAAGAGTAAAGGTGTATGGGTCCTCGAATAGGGATTGACGCAGAATATCAAGTGTATAGTAGTGTAGCCGAAGATCTGCATGGCAATCACACGAGATCATTCCAATGCTGTGTATTACCATGGACACCCATTCTGATCGGACACTACAAACGACCGACTTTAATTTGCAGTCACTCACAAATACCCTGTGGCTAGCCCTTGACATTGTGGGTACGGTATTGTAAAAAACATTGTTCATTTGGGTAGGAGATGCGGGGGATGCTGCAACATTGACGAGACTGAATGTGTGACAGGTGCGCGGAAAGCCAAATTAAAGTAGGTACAGGGGAAGTTGTGCGGTTTATCAAGGGCCACAGACCAACCGATGCAAGAAACCGCGCGTGACGAGCCAAACGGCCGACAGAGAGTGAGATATGGATGGAGTGATAAAGTGAAGAATAATATAGAACGAATGCGATTGATAGTTCGGAATAAGGGAATCTGTCGACCTCGTCACGTGAGGAATATTGCAGTTGATTTTAAGGGAAAGAGAGCGATGTGACGGATGGTGTGTGCATAGAGTAACAGAGACCGGAATGAGTGGGAATGATTGCGCATTGTTTGGCGGAATTGAAAGTGAAGGCAATTGTTCGGAGAGGAAGGTGAGGGAGGCTGCCGACAAAAGGACTTGTCATGCATTGACTGGTTTGGCACAGCTAGACGCGCCAGCTCATCGTCTTCCTACCTGTCGATGAGTGTGATAGAAAGGTAATGGAAGGTGACTGTTGCAAAGGAAAGGATATGCATGGATGATGATGGTAGAAACAGTGCACAAGTAGCCGAGCCGAGCGTGTAGGTAGTGGTACATTTTGAAACGTGCGGAAGAACGGGGCCCTATGCGAGAGCGGCGACTCGCGGGGAGCCGTTGAGGTTGTGGAGTGCAGGGCGACTGTAAACGACAAACTCATGAGGAAGGTAGTGATCTGGAGGCACCTCGACGCGTTGTTTGTTGACTGAGAGCTCAAACGTTGTAGGAAGGTTCTCCTTGTCATCTTCCGAAAGGAACGAGCTTGAAAATGGATCCGAAGAGAAGGAGGAAGGGCTCGTAGGTGTCAAAGGGAAATCATCTGAGATGTCGGATATGGTGGTGGTGGCACTCATTGGTGTACTCGTACCAGACAGCGATGGACGCTTTGGTGTCGTGGGGAAAGGGATGATTTGTTGTCGATCATAACGACCGCCCTGGAGATAGTACTGGACAACGAAGGTTGCTGCCTTTGAGTAGAAGGCATAAGAATATTTCTTCACCAACGTCTCGGAGAGGTCATTGACACGCTTGGCAAGCCGATTATCCAAGAGCTCCACAATTTCTTGACATTCCTCTGTCTCCTCAAAAAGGCGGCGGGACTTGCCACAGAGAAAGCGAGCCAGAGTCAAAGCACCCAACGCTATCGAGGAAGGAGGGTATTTGACGAATTCACGGTGGAAAAGTGTGATTTCCATGAGGAAACGCGCAACATGCTGCACTTTCTCTTCTTCAGCGAATGGATCACAACAAATGAGACGAAGCCAAGCCTCTGCCGTGGGATGGCCAAGAGTCCATTGAATCGTCGCAAGTACGTGACCTTCCATTTGAATGAACGCCGATTCGTCATACGTTTCTCGACAAATTTGCGCCAGCTCCTGAACGGTGGGTACGCGATCCTTTGCATCTTCAAACTTGGCCGCAATCCATAAGGCCGCACACCCAACGAGTTGATAATGCTTGATATACACGATTCGACGAGACACATAGCGATCCACGATATTGAGGGTGAGATAGAGGGTCTCGGGACGAAGGCGGAACGCAAAATGGATCTCGACAAGGAAGTCGACTAGACAAGGACGCATATGCCACCGTATTTCAGGCTGTTGATCCATAGATTGCGCAGACGACATGGTATACCGCTATTGATCACAATGAAAATCAATACCCGAGTATTAGTAACAGAGGGAGGACCTGCCTCCATCTCGTGCATATAGAATCGGATATCGTCGCGGTACTCTTCCTCCAGTAGAACCCCTTGCCGTCGCAGAGCAGCAATTTGCGCGTCACGCTGACGTTGCTGAAGTAATACAACCTTGGGAGAGTAGGGGGATTTGTGGCTTGAAGTAAAGAGTCCGCCTGGAGTCTTGTGAGCTTTGCAGATACCTGTCGGAGATGGGCGCTTCTTTGGGTAGGCAACTTTTCGAGAACCTCGGCAAGAAGTGATCGAAATATCTTTCATGTCTGTATCGACGGAAATGGAATTGATGTATGTTGGTGGGATGAATTATTGACCAACGAGAGGCTGGAAAAAGATTCCAGGAAAAGATCGTCAGTATGTGTTGGAATAAGTGCGAAAAAAGTCATGAATACATAGCGTGCACCAATGTTCGAAAAGTGGAGGTACCGATTGGCTGACAGGGAGCGAGCCACGATGAGGGTCCCATCGCCATTAATGAAGAATATTTGGCGGGGTTAAAGAGGTTTCGATGGAAGTATTGGAAGGTCGTTAAGAAAATGTTGTGCTTACCGGGTGTCAGATGGTAATCATGCAACGACGACGCACTTTCGTGGACGACGTGGAAGTTGGGGAGATGTGGCGTGCAGGGGGACTGGGTGAAATGAATCGTGGTCAGCGTGGAGAGTCGTGAGTACAAGGAGAGGATATGGAAGTGAGAGACAATTGGCCGAGTTCGACGCCGCGAGCGACGACGACGAGTAACAAGTCTTCTGAAACGAAGACTTGACAAGGAAAAGAAGGAAAGAGCTACTCGAAATGAATATAAGAGCACAGCAACGCAACCGCGCTACGGGCTGGCTAGCATGCAATATCTATATAAGGAAAGAACAAAAAGAAAGGAAAACATTTATTAACAGAGAAAATTTCAATTAAAAAGGAAAGGGCCAAGGATCCAAAAATGGAAGTAAACATCTTGTCACGACATGACGACAGCGAACCGGCTCATGCGAGGCAGGCCCGAGGGGTCTGAGGCGGTTATCGCCACGTCCTGAGAACCCCCTGGCAGCATTTCGCATTGATGGTGGGCGGAATGCCGGGAAGATTCACAGCCTCACCCCCGGATCCACTGCATGACACCGCACCCGCACGTCGGTGAGAGTGTGCCCCCGCCGGAACACGTGGAAAGGTGGGCGGGTTTCCCACGACCCCACGTTTTACGATGTCGAGGGTAGAATGACGTAATTCCACGCATGCATACTGACTTACAGCGATGTTCAGCAACTAGGCGCAGGGCTCTTGGTGTCTGTCGAGAAAGTCAGGGGGGGCCGATCGGCAACAGATTGCACTCACAATAGTTTTGAAAAAACGCTGCTCGAGTGTCAATGTGAGTGTCTATAGACTAATAATTCTCACTCACCTCCAGAAGGCGACCACCAGATTTGCAAGACACCTTGTGAAATTAGCTAGTAAATTAAAGTGATTGGTAGGGATGGAGAAGCGAGGGACGGTGTAAAAGAGAGACTGGCGAGTCGAAAGAGCCTAGAGTGGATGCAAGGCAGCGACTACAAGGAAAATCGTCTCGAAGTGAATCGAGCGTGCGATGTATCACGGGTAAGAAGTGCGCTTGCAGCGACGTTGCACTCGCAAAAACAGTTGGCGGCGGATAGGAAGCAGTGGAGGTGGGCTATCGGAGAATCCAAGTCAAGGTTTTACTTCCCGCATGAAAAGCGTGTACCCGCTTATCCATCTGTTCCTTTCAAGCGGGCATGCGGCATGTATTACTTACTTCGCCTCGGTGATATTTCTAGACTTTTATTCTGATTTGGTAGGCGACTCCACGTTGTCTGCCTGCAGGCATCAGATGTTTGGTAGGTTACTTATCTTCTTTTATGTAAGTTTTCGTCGGGAGTCCCCAATGTCCCCGGATGGCAGATACACTCGTTCACTGCGGGTCTGCAACGAATCATTCACCCAAGCCCCTCAAGATACCGCCCTGCTTTTGTGCTCCACTTTGTCTCGCCGAGTGTCCACGCATACCTTCGCCCTGTGGTGTTTCGTAACCTGCCAGCACTGTTTGCACCGCTCCCACGTAGTGCTTCCCATCAGTCACTTCTTATCAGGGCGCACATCGTATATAGCTTCACACATCGTCCATCGAGAGGTACAGCCCGCGTCCCTATCGGATTCTCAAATGATGATCTAATATCTGTTGTATTTAAGTAACTGATTATCCGATGTGACATGTCCCTTTAGACCGCTCATCTCAACGCCGCGCCGCGCCGGCATGTCGCCCTTGACGGGAACCGAGTAGGAATATCAGCGCTACCGACCAGGCTCCAGTTAAACAACTGGCCTGGTAATCAGTCAGTCTATTTTTCTTCTGTTACAAATTCTAAAGACGGGGATGAGTACCAGGCGACGCTTAAACTCCACGGCGTTCCGTAGCTAGGACGGAGAGCACCCACGTTTTGCTGGTTGCTACGGAAGACTGCCAGTCTTCCTTCATGGTGAATTCTCAGCGAACTGAAACCGGTATCTTCCCCTTCGACTGGATTTTGCCAAGTCTGGCCCTCTAATTGCCACCGCATCATGAGCCACACCAAGTTGGAGCCTGACGAGGCGATGATCCACGTAAATGAGTACCGCAATCTGACCCCGCAGGTTTCGAGCAGTGCGACTTGACTAAACTATGGGAATAATTATGCAAACCTATGGCGTCAACGATAATGCGCGCTGCCATGCCCAAACTCATTTCATAGTGAAACAGTAACAGAAGGATCGAACGAACGGTATGAAACAATGTATCAATAAGGAACGTAGGCAGGGTCCAGAGAGAGGGATTTAGACGAACATGAAATGAAATAGTTACCAGAAGTAGTATATTTAGCACTTCGCTCAATCTCTGCGTGCTCCATTCATGAGTAAAGCCATGAGATCGTGGGCCGGCTGGTTGGTAGACCCGCCACCAAAACTTTGTTGTTGGAGGTGCAGCGGAAGCATATGCGGAGGGATCTGCTGCTGAGGTTGTTGGTGTTGCCTCAAAGCCATGTGAGGCGGTTGAACTTGAGGACCTTGCTGCCCAAATCCTCCACCAGACCCGCGGGGTCCTCCATGCATGCCATTAGCGCCTGCAAGACCCATCAACTGTGCTTGGCTGGATCCAAGACTACCAGGATGAACGAGTCCCTGTAATGCATTTGGACCTAACGTTCCCTGTAGCGGGTGTGCACCTGGGTGAGGCCCGCGAAGTTGAGGTCCGCCATTGAAACCTAGAGAGGGTTGTTGAAAATTATTGAAGGGTGGTTGGGGCCCGTTGCCATGCATCGTTCCATGAAGAGTGCCATTCGTCATCCCAACAGATGGGTTAACAAACTGGCTAGGTTCATGAGGGGGCCGTCCCCCTAGATTAGCAAGGCCCGGTGGTAAACGCTGCGCTGATCCGAGATGATTGGGAGATGGGGCGCCGCGAAACTGAGTTGCTTGCATGGAGATCGGGCCGTTCCGCCCTATATTACCGTGCTGCATGTGGATCGAGGGTACTGGGCCTTGGTAAATCTGAGTGGGAGCGCGTTGGTTGTTAAACTGCATCGGCTCGTCAGGAAAGTCGGTGAACATTGTGCTGCTCTGTCGACTGCGGGGGGTTGGAATAGATCGCAGGCCAGGCACCATACCATCCGGGACAAATGCTCTATCGTCGTAGACAGAGTCCACACGACCGGGGCCAAGTAGGTGAGGGTGGCCTTGAATACCTTGCAAGGTATGCAGACCGTTCGAGGGCGCACCATAGCCCGCATCTAAGTTGGACAATTCCGGAGTAACACCGAGTCTCTGAGCCTGTACTAAGTATGAGAGCTTACTTTGGATACAAGGGAGTCAACACATACCTGCGCAGAGTTACTAAGCATCGCGAAGATATCCTCCATAGTTTTGGCTTCGGAGTTCTGAGTAGGATGCAAGCCGGGAATATCCGTTTTCTGAGGTGCTGGTTGAGACAACCCTGATAGGCCAATCTGGCCTTTTGCAAAGGGGCCAGGTTGACCGTCTCTGCTTTTGCCATCGAAGAATTTAGCGAAACGACTGCCTTTCGCAGCAGCAATACCTGAGCCGATGGGTTCAAACGACGGAAAATTCCCTCCTGTAAAACTTGACTCGGCAGATAGTACATGTTCTGAAGGAAAAACAGTGCGATCTCCCGCAATGGCCAAAGGTCCGCGGTGGATCGCTTCAGGTGCAGCCGTGGTTGAGAGAACAGGGCCATCTCTGTGCTCATCAAATGGTGAAAATCCAGTGTTGGAGTGTAGTGCTTCGGTCACAGGTACGAAGTGTGGGGAAGGCTCGATTGGTTGGCTAACCCCGGCGGCGACCACATTCACCCCGACATGACCATTCTTTTGAGCGACTGATGCTGGACTTTGGGAGGAGGTAGAACGTGAAGAAAGAGTTGCATTCTGCGGATTCCGAGAGCCCAGCGCGAGAAGTCGAGACCCACCAGGAGGATGAGATTGAGGAGCTTGGCTCAGTACAACCGTGTCAGGTTTTGCCGCTGCGGATGGGGAAGATGCGAGCGAAGTTGAGAATGGTCGCGAGCTCTGTGAGGTCAGTTTATCGGAGAGTTCGGGTTCTTGACCGCTGAGACCCATTGGTGGGGTTTGTTGAGAAGATCCGGAAGCAGTTGGCGCTGCTGCATCAGTAGTCGCACTCATAGTGATAGAAGCTTCATGCTTTTCGGCGGGTGATGACACATGCGAAATATCATCGCTCGACGTCAAGGTCAAATTTGTGTCAACTTCCACAGACACTCGAACTGTATCATGATAAATGTGAATAAATTTAACGAAAATATATAACGCACTTTGTGGACCATCATCTTGAGGACCTGGAGAAGGACTCTCAGTGGGTGGATGCACTGTAGGTGGAACGAGAGGCGAGTCTAATTTCTTCTTTTCCTCTTCCCTTTTCATCATCAAGCGGAAGAGCTGGATCTCATCTAGTTGATTCTCTGGAGCCTGACTTGGGGATGATGCCTGTGTTTGCGATACCACGAGACTTGCACCCACTGGAGAGGTAGATTTGTCTTTTTGCTGCATTTCCTTCCTGAATGCTTGGATGCCATCCAGCTCCCCACCAGGACGATGACCGCCAATAAATCCACCACTGCCGTTGCTAGGGACGTAAGTCTCCATCCAAGCAGGTTCCTTCTCCCGCTCGCGGTCCTTGCGGTCATCCCGGTCTTTACCATCTTCACCAAGCTTCCTGTCCTTGCCACTCGATCTCTTTCCCCGACCATCCCGCTCATCAGTAGCCCAGCGCCTGTCCGATCGATCACCTGCATCCCACGTAGGCCGGTCACGGCGATCGCGAAATTCTCGTTCGCGCCTCGCAGCCATACGTTCGTCCCTCTTCCCGTCATCCCTCCATCTCCTGGGGTCCTCCACCTCTGAGTCCCGTTCAAAATCTTTGTCCCGGTCCTCTCTGTCCCTTCGGTAACCATGCCCTTCGTCACGGTCTACTCGCCTGTCCTCTTTATCACGTCTAGATGGAGAGCCTTCGCGACGAGACCGTGAAGAATCCCGTGCTCTGGAGCGTGGTCGTTCGCGATCATCGCGATCTCTACGACAATTCTCTGGCCCTAGTCTAAAGGTGAGGACCTAGTCTAGGATAGGACTATAGTGCGTACGGTCTCTGCCTGTTCGAGATTGGTCCGTGCCTACTCCGACGAAACGTGTCACCAAGCAGCATGCAACAAAGATTTTAACGAGACATACCTCTTCGCCAATCTTCGTTTGATTCCCCGTCTTTCTTCTTTTGAGTGTCCCGTGAGTCAGTTGTGCGTGATGACATTGTCTGATGACCATGTGGAGAGACTCGTGAGGAAGGGTTAGCAAGATGAGGAGCCAGCTCCCTGTCCTTGGCTCGCATTTGTGAAATAGACAATGCACGGCGATCGCGGTCATACTTGTCAGATAACTATAATGATGGCGCTTAGTTGGGTGAATGACTTGGGTCAAAACGGTACTCGCATTGCGCAGACGTTCTTGACCCTCTTTAACTCTTTCACGATCCTGCTCTTTCTCTGCATCTCTGTCGCGGTCGCGGTCGGCCGCACGAATTGACTGGTGCTTGAAATTTCCCATCTGAGAAGGTTGGGTAATGGCGGCGCCGCGGAACGACTGTCGCGCAGAATCATCCGCGTCTCGGCGGAACCTGGATGTGCAATGTCAGGGAATGGATGAGAGGGGGTGAACCAACCACGTACCGTCTGTCGCGCGTGTTACCAACGGGGAGGGGAGTTTCAGAGTCTTTTTTGGAACTCGACTGGTCATTTTCGGTTCTGGGGACAGTGGTGAGCAGGCTAGCGGCAGAACGTGGGGGCCTACAAACCCGAACCAATCTTTTAAAGCTGGCATGCCGCTCGGAAGTTGAACCAGGGGGGATTTATGGAGAAAAAGGAGCTGAGCGCGGGAGTACATGATGAAGGGACGCGAGTCTATATGATTTTGGGGTGAGTCTGGGGGCTGTTGAGAAACGGGGGAAGGGCTGTGGAGTTGGATTGCGAGATTGGCGAGGCCGTCGGCCACGGCGAGGATGGGGGAGGACGGTTGGAGGGGGACATTATCGGATGCGGACATGGTGGACCTAAAGGAAAAGCGGTTGCAAAACAGGTCGCAACCACAGCAAAGTTTAAATAAATGCTCTCCTTCAGACATTTCATACTCCAACAACGCGTCCTCCACCTCTACCGCTCCGCCATCAGGGCTTCGCGCTGTACGTATCCCCCGCCCGAGCTTGGACCATCCTCACGGCACCGCACACAGCCATACCAGACCCACGCGCACGGACGGAGACACTTGGCTGGCTGCGCGAAGGGATCGAACGCAATAAACACCTCACAGACACCGTGAGCCCTCTACCTGGCCCAAGCCCGCATCTCATGCCCTCCTAGGTCGCAATAGAGAATCAGCTCAGCATCGCCATCCGGGAACTCCGCCGCCTATTTCCCGGCATCAGGTGTTAGTGGATGAAAGCATGCCAGTATATTAGTCAAGGTGATATACACTTGGATGCATCTTTTGCACCACCCCTGCCCCACATTCACGCCTTATATTTATCAAGCTTGGTTGCGAAGGACTAGACAGACGTCAGCAACCAGCGGCGTCGGGGCACATATATCATAGACGTACTTAGAATAACAGAGTCTCCACTTGTCGACCGTCAGATTATTTTGTGACAGAGGAACAAACGCTTACCGCAGGAACATTTTACTGATAAACCGGTCCTTGTTGACTGGTTTCTTGTTCTTGCCCTTTGGTATTTCGGTCCACATCTAGAACTTGGTCAACCAAACGATCTAGGGTGAGATCGTGCGATCTTGCCTCCTTCACGTTTTCGAGCACCTGGGCAGATCATAATGGGTCAGACCGCGCAAGAATAAGATCAGGGGGGCAGTGAACCATGTTACTGTGCCGGTCAAACGCTTTTACGCGAGCCAGCAACTTCTTGTTATTCCGGAGAGAGATCAAGACTTGAGCGTGATTGCGAACAGCCTGCTGCAAAACGGACAAAGGACCCTGGCTGATTTCATGCTCCTCCAGCTGGCGCAGCTGAGCTTCGTCCAGCTCTGATTTGGGGACATGAACGTACTGGCTAACGTGCGAGCGCTGAATATCCTGCGAGGGTATCCGATAGTCCCTCAACTCACCTCATACTCGGAAGTAGTGTTGGTGGGGAGCCAAGAGGCGTGTTGATCCTGCACAAACAAGGCCATCTCTCTCCTCCACGGGTTACAAAATCCCGCTACCAGAAAAACTAACATTATGGGCCGTTTAAAACAGAAGGGCAAGGCTGGCGCAGCCAAGGCCTACATGACCCGGTCAGCCGCGGTCAGGAAGCTGCAGTGTTCCTTGGCCGACTTCAGACGGTTGTGTATTCTCAAAGGTATCACATTGGCTTGCTTGTATCTTGTCTCCGGCTATGACGCAGGACAGGCATATTTCCGCGCGAGCCTCGAAACAGAAAGAAAGCCAACAAGGGGTCGACAGCACCAACTTCATTTTATTACACTAAGGACGTCGCGTATCTTGCTCACGAGCCGGTGTTGAACAAGTTAAGAGAACACAAGGCGTTCGCAAAGAAAATCTCTAGAGCTCTTGGCCGTGGAGAATGGAGCATTGCGAAGAACTTGGAGAACTCTAAACCAACTTACCGACTAGATCACATCATCAAGGAAAGGTACAGTCGTGTCCACTTACCTTGAATCGCGTTTACACGATCACCAGATATCCCACCTTCATTGACGCTGTGCGCGATATCGATGATGCTCTCTGCATGATCTTTCTCTTTGCGTCGCTACCTTCCAACGATCGTTTGTCACCGTCATTGATCGCGAATTGTTCACGCCTAGCTGCAGAATGGCAACTCTACGTCATGCATTCGCGTTCACTCAGGAAGGTCTTTCTCTCCATCAAAGGAATATATTACCAGGCAGAGGTCAAGGATCAAGATGTGACCTGGCTCGTACCCTATCAATTCACTCAGAACGTAACACTTTCTTACCATGTTGTAAAATATCGGGGGCATTGATAACACCTCTGCAGATACCACTAGATGTTGATATTCGAGTGATGTCAACATTCTTGGAACTGTACCAAACTCTGCTCGGTTTTGTCTTCTTCAAGCTCTACATGGATGCTGGGCTTGTCTATCCGCCTCCTTTGGATGCCATCCAGGACGAAGCTGGCGCTGGAATAGGCGCGTTTAACGTTCATACGGTGGAGAAAGATATTATATCGGCTTCAAAACCCCCAAAAGCTACCAAAACAGTTTCGATGAAAGAAGTCCGACAAGCCATCAAAGCCATCACTGCAAATTCATCCTCTGTAAATGAAAATTTTGTCATCGGTTCCGATTATACGACTGCCAAGTCCACCGAGGTTGACGAAGAATTTGTAGCTCATGCTTCCGCAGGTGCGGATGCAGTGGCACAGCTGCCCACATTGCATTCACTATCTCAGGCACCCAAGTCCACACTTGCTTCATTGTTTTCTCCGTACACATTCTTCCTGTCACGCGAAACGTCCCGACCTGTTTTTGAATTCTTGACGAAGTCATTTGGTGGCCGGGTTGGCTGGCATGCGTCATCCGGAAGCGGATCACCCATCACGGAATCTGACGATTCCATCACTCACGTTATCATCGATAGACCGGCGATCAACAGAGCCAATGAGTCTACAGAGGAGAAAGAACGGAGACAAAGACGAAAGTATGTCCAGCCGCAATGGGTTGTAGATTGCATCAACGCAGGGAAAATCCTTCTCGAGGATCTCTATGCGCAGGGTGCCACGCTCCCTCCTCACTTGTCTCCGTTTGGTGATAAACCGGGGGCCTATGACCCGACCGTAGGTCTGGAGGCGGCGCCGGCACCTGAGAGCGAGGACGAACAGGGCTCTGAGCAGACCGAGGGGGAGAATGACCTTGATGGGGTTGTTGAGACTGCGTGCATCCGCAATGCCGACGATGCGGAGTCGCTGCGCGCTGCGGAACTGGCGGCTGAAGCGGCAGGGATGGAATATGGCGCCTTTGAAAAGGAAGCGCAGAGGTCACAGCGAAAGCGGGCAAAGAAGGAAAAGGGTGTCGATCAGGACGAAGAAGACATGGGCAAGATGCTTCTGAGCAACAAGAAGCGGAAGCTCTACGAGCGAATGAAGTACGGGGAGAAAAAGCGAACGGCAGAGGTTCGTGCGGATGAGTCGAGTACACTTCGCTCTACTGACCTATCAGCAGCGCGAAGCTTTGCAGAAGAGACGGAGGGAGATTCAGGCCCGAAAACGAACTGGAGCCTGAGGTGGACATTAGCCGGATATGGTTGACCCGAGGCTACATACTGTAGTTGATATTAGTTAAGCTGCTCGTACTCCTTCCTACCGACCGTCCACTCGTCCCGGTACCAATTTAACGTCCCTCGTAGTTCCATTGCCTTCCCGTGCTTGGCCGCGGCTTTCCCGGCGTGCCTCGCCCACCAAGGTTGTCCTCATGGTCGGTCCAGGTATGCACGGTTCGGGGAATAGACAGCACCCTTCAACACACATACGCCGTCCCGACACCTCGGGTTCCATTGCGAATCGCAAGCCATTGCCGTCGCTCGCAGGACACCCGCTCCCCGCACCAATCCCAAACAGAACCGACAATCCCTCTGGCGGTGTTCTCCACTTCTTCTCCATACCACATTGGACACGCCGCATACTTCCCGTACACT